>CAAKHF010007525.1:0-10751 GCA_901007745.1 Hippocampus kuda
CCCCGGATGTGGCTGTGGCGCCAGCTCCCGCTTGGGGGTTTTTGCCTCCAAAGTGTTCACGCTACGCCAGAAGAAGGCCCGCCGGCGGCCTGGAATTCTCTCCCGGGTCCCCGATCCAGGATCCGGGATCCAGGATCTGGGATCGGCGCGGCACGTCGCGCCAGTGAAAGGAGATCTCTTTCATTTGGCCTCCCGCTATTTCTAGACCTGGCTGACATTGGCCGTGTCAAAGACACGGCGACATGGCGACCCGACGCCGTCTCCCAGCACTATCTTTTTCTTGGGTTGGTTTTGGTCAACGTCGCGTTTGACTTGACGATCCTTCGGGAAACAAGCGCGAGCAGACACCGAGGATGAGCCGGCCGTTTGGCCGCGCGGGTCAAGAATCTTTCTTTCCGAAACGCGCGGGGACCGAACGCTACCTTTTCCGACCGCAGCGGCTTGCTCAACCGACGTGGCGGTGCGCGCTGGTTGAGCAAGTAGCGAGCAAAAGAGAAGGGCATCCCGAGGAGGCGCTTACCGTGATGGCCTGGAGACGTTCCTTCAGCAGCTCTTTTTCCTCCATGGCGGCTTCGGCGACAGCGACTGATCTGGAAGACAATTTCAGAGGCCGTGTGCTCTTTCAACCGCTTTGCCGTCATTTTGGCCAACTCCTCGGACCCGAGGTGCGGGAGAGGATGATTGGCATTTTGCTTGTTCTCGTTTCGCTTCAGCGCCGATACTTGACAGCGATGACAAAACAACCGACAACGTCCACGGCTGGAAGAGTCGTGGGCTGCGTTGGCGGACGGACAAGCGTTGGATCATACGGAGCCTTTTCGATTTGGACCGAGGAGTGTTCACACTGCTGCTTCTTTCTTTTTTTGGAATTGATCTTTTGGTTGCAAACGTCGTCCACCTGTGCAGATGGACGCCACGTCGAAAGCCGAGGAAGAATGAAAGCAAATGGCAGTTGTTGTTGTTGCCGGTCAAGGTCACGCCGCCGTTTGCCGGTCCACCTGTTGGCACCGCCGCCGTTTGATCCAACGGGCTAAAAATACGAAAGCCCCGCGGCCGGCGACGAGAGAGAATGTCAGCCGCTTAACAGCGGGCAAGGAAGTCAAAGCAGAAGCCGTCCGACAAGACGTGGGCCCCGCCAACGCTTGGCCGACGTCTAGCGATGCCTGTGACGCGCTTCTCCCCTTTCTGATCTGCTGAAGAAGGCTGGAGTGGAGCTTTGGGATTTTGAACGGCGGCTGACCTGCGGGTGATCTTCGGCAGGCGCTGCCCGTCGCGCGTGACGCGGCCCCGACAGCCGGCCGCCCGTCTGCCCGCCTCGCCGCTCGTGCCCTCCTTAATCTGATCTGCCGTGGATTAAGCGCTCACACGTTGAGCGCGACGCCGCAGGTCTCCAGCGACACGTTTTTCTCCGAGTCGGGAAAGGAGCCCAAAGGGCTGGGGGGGGGGGGGGGGGGGGGATTTCTCCCGCGCGTTCCAGGAACGGCACGACGCATCCCCGACCGACGCCGTCCGGCCCCAGCGAGCGGACGCAACTTTCTCCTTCGCGGCCGGAGGAGTGAGGCGGACCGAGGTCGGTCATTCCGAGGGACCGCCGACGGCCCGCTGAATTCTTGGGCCAAAGGGAGGAGCGTGCCAACGTCGGCGCTCGATTGCCCTCGCTTGACCCATGAAGCGTATCGCTTGCGTGGGCGCGTGGTCCAATAGGTTTTTTTTGTCGCGTACAAGCACAAACGCTCATCCGTACATCTCGCGGCGGCCAAGCGGTATAGCGAAGGCACGCGGGGTCGCGCCGTTCAAAAAAAGACACGCTCGCCGGCGGGAGGCCACGTTGGGCACGGAACGCGCCCACGCCACCACAAAGCGGGCGTCCCGCGTGGCCGCCGGCCGTCTGCGGGCAAGTCAAAGCGGTCGGGGCGTCGGAAGCCTGCCGAGATGCCGCCGACCGGCCGGGACTTCCGCCGCCGACGGCCTGGGGCCACCTCGGGCCCCAGGCCGTAGGCGGGGGCCACGGGGACTCAAAGGTGGTGTTTCACAAGCGCCAACTCACTGGGAGGTCCACTCACCCTGTGGCTTGCGCGTCCTCGGGCCGCTTTTTCAAGAAGTCACTCGGAGCGTTTGCAACATGGAGGCAGAGTCGTCGGGGATTGTGTCGGCTGACAGGAGCAGGCGGAGAAGCCAGGCAAGCCCGACACCCTCCCTTCCTCAGCTCCCTCCCTCCCCCTCCCTCCCTCCCTCCCTCGCAATGGTGGATATTCCGCAAATGGGCTGCCCGAAGCCGAGCCAAAGGCTGTCCAGACCCGAAATCTTCAGCTTGTGCCTTTTGCTTGGCGATCCAAAATCGAGAGGCAAGTGGATGCTTTGCGCCTGCCGTTTTCCGAGCACCGTCCTACTTTCCAGCTGGACGTGGACGGGCTTCTGTTACCATAGCAACAACGCCCACTCCAATCCGAACGGAGGAGGAAGCGGCTCCAAAGCCGACATGTCCTTTGCGGCGGTGCCATCTACCTTCGTAGCCGCAACATGTCGGACGATTGTTCGTGTCAAATACGAGCGCGGAGCGCAATCGTTCCCAGACATTTTGGCTCCGATTCTGCCCAGCTTTCCAAATGGACGCGGGGAAGGACGCGAGACGTCCTTTTGGGTCCCCATCATTGGCTTTTCGATTCAGGGGGCGTGAGAACGTTTGCTGAGCGGGCGTCCTTTTTTTTCAGGAATGCAAATGAAAGGGCCTTTCTCTCTCAGTATCTCGGCGGTCGAGGGCGAGCGCTCGACCTTTCGGGCCGTCGCGAGAAGCGCGCGACACGCAAGCGAAGGCGAGCCCAACAAGGACATGGGGGCACGGCGGCCATTTTGTCAGCAAACTTTAATCATTCGGACAACGCACAACTCATCGGCGACCCCGATGGGCGCGCTCGCTTCGAGGACGTTTGGATTGCTTGGATACATTTGGTGTCGTCAAAACTGACAATATACATTTGTGATTAGAACCACAGATAACAAATGTGAGATTATGAGCAAAGATCTTTCCTCCTTTCCACAGTCTGTTGTTTTTTTTGTCTTTGTCCCCCCCACCCCTCCCCCAATAGTGCATAGAATTCATACAGCAGTCAAATCACAGTGTCCAAAACGCCACGTTCACGACACAACCGACGGCAAGACAAGACGAGTCATGCAGAGTTTGCCGCCATTGGCTGGCCATGGAATAGCGAGCGGGGGTCTTCCCTTCCCTTCGGCGGCTCGCCGTTGTCAACCATCGCCATTGCCCCATCGAACGGAACGGGAGAAGCTTGCTTTTGCTCGGGGGGCCAGCGCGGCGAGACGTTCAGAGACGAGAACAGGACGACATCCCGGAGGGCGGGAAAGCGGTCACCCAAACTCCAAGAGTGGCACGAGGAGAGAAAACCACGACGCAGGCGCGGCCCAGAAGGTGCGCGGCAAGGAAGGGTCGCCCCACGCAGAGGTCGGTCCCGAGCCGGCGGCTCCTCCTCATGGGGAAAACGGAACGCTGGCGGGCACAAGCCGTGCGGCGGAAAGAGCCGAGGATTTTCCAGTGCCGGTCGACGTCGCGCCGAGATCGAAGGCCGTAACGCTCCCCAAAATCCACTCTTAACGAATGCGAAGTTCGAGGTGCGGCTCACGCTCGCAGCGCAACGGAGCGCCGATTTGACGACGGAAGCGACGCTCGGCACACGTGGGGCTTCGTCCGCAGACACGGAAAGGCGTTTGTGGCGCTCGATGATTTTTCAAAGGGAAAGGGGACCCTTCCGGTCATCGCGGCCTCGGCGCGGCCGCGTCGAGCGCTCTCGCCGCACAAACATCCGCGTCATTCCTTCGCCGTTCTCCTTTCCCTCCCTCCGCGGCGCCTTTTTGCCGTTCGCATCTCAGACTCACGAGACGATTCAAATGAAGAAAGCACGAAAGAAAATCCCACGACGGCGCCGGCAAATGACAGATACAAAAAAGGTGGCTACAAAGGACGCGGTGACGAGTCCCGGCGACAGGTCAAAGGTTGCGCTTGGGTTCACGCGGGCAACACGCGCATGCGACGTCAATCATCGGACGAGGGCTATCGACGTTCATACGGCGACGTACGCGCGAAGCACTCGACGCGGCCCTCGTGTTTGCCGCTCGCTTGGCCAAGGGAGCGGGAAGAGAAGAAGAGGAATTGGACAAGGATTGGGACAAAATTTGGTGGCAGGCTGACCGGGCTCGGCGTCCTCGCCGTCTTTTCGGCTCTTTTGCTGGAAGAGGGACACGCTCAAGAAAGGCGCGTCGGAGAGGCCGGCCGAGTCCACCGTGTCGCCGTGACCTCGCTCCGGTCGGGTCGCGTCAATGCCGGGCGGCCATTTGGGATTTTGTCAGGCGCGGCCGGCAGCCGGTTGGGGCTTGGGGGCAGCGCGGGAAGTGAAGCGGGCTTGATGAAAGGGGAAGCCAGGGCCCGAGTGCGAAAGCCCCCTGAGAAAATCAAGCCGGCCGCCTCGGGCCCACACTGCAGTCGCTCGCCACGTTACTCCGGATGGGGTCCGGACGCGCCCTTGTAGAAAACATTGCGGGTGCTCTCCGGGCTGTTTCCTCGCTCCGGAATCAGGATGACGCTGTGGCCTTTGGATTCCCGAGCGGAGGCGAGCGAGGGCTTTTCTGAGGCGGCGTCCCCCCCCGGGGTCACCCTGATGGTGGAGAGGCTCTGATGATGGAGCTTGCGTTGCGCCCGGCCGGGCTGAGCGCGCTTGCCGTCCAGCGAGCCTTCGCGCGGGGAGTCGGAGCTCTCCGAGTCCCCGCCGGGATCGGCCAGATCGAAGGATTGCCTCAAAGTCCCGCCGGCGGCGCCGCCGCCGTGATCCAGAGATCGCCAGCGCCACGATCCGCTTCCGTCGGTGGACGGGGCTTGGATGACCGGCTTGTTGTTTTCGGGGTGCGCTTCGATTCTGACCACGCCGCCGCCGCCGCCGCCGCCCGGCTCCTTGTCGGCGGAGGGGGCCCCCCCGTAGCGCGCCGAGCCCTGGGAAGCGCCGGCGGTGGCGCTCTCGTCCAGGCTTCTGGAGTGGGCCTGCAGGAGCCCCTGCTGCTTGGACACGGCCAGCACTTGCAGCATTCGCGGCTGGCTTTGCTTCCCTTGCTCGTTGGGCCCGCAAGCGGCCGTCTTCTCGGCCGCCCTCTGCCAGTGAGTCTGCGCCGGGGCGTCGGCCGGAGACAGCCCGTCGCTCCCCCCCGCCCCCGCCGCTTTGGGGGAAGCGCCGCGGTCGTTTTCCTGCGATTCCTCCGGAATGTGGACCAGCTGGGAGGAGCCCGGGCGGGACTGCGCCAACATCCTGGCTCCTCCGGCGATGCCGCTGCAGTTTCCGGGCAAGGTGGCGCCGGCGCCCGCGGCCAGTTTGGACAGGTAGGCGTGAGCTTCAAAGGCGGCGTCCGGCGACGCCTCGTGATGACGAGGCTGCCGAGCGGGCCGGCCGGCGCCGTCCCCCGGCGCCGGCGGCTGGAGAGGCCACTTGTGGTTGCTTTGACTTTTCCACTGCGACAAAAGCTGCTTGGAACGGCCGCAGTCCCGCTGAAGGGTGGCGGCGTGACGTCTGGCCGCCTCCTCGTAGGCGGCGATGGCCTGCGGCGTGTGGACGCGGGGGAGGGTGTGGCTAAAGGTCACCGGCGGGCCGCGGGCCGAGATCCCGTCCGCGTCTCCGCCCGAGCGCTTCGGCCCGTCGTCGGCCCGCTGCTGCGGGAGGGCGCGACGGAGGAGGCCTTCCGACGGGGCGCCGGCCTCCCCTGACGTGCCGCCTTTCATTTGCAGCTGATGGAGGACGGCCTCCTGGCTCATGTGCGCCAAGGAGCAGGTGGGGCAGTGGGGCTGGGCAGGGAGCCCCCCGCCGCCGCCGCCGCCGCTCGTCTCTTCGCCCGGGAGGAAATTTCCGACTGCATACAGGCCCTGGTCACACAGACCAAAACATGCCGTGGATGAAAAGCATCATTTTCATCCAGAATTTCCAAAGCGCTGCGACCCCCAACGAGTTGCGGACAGCTTGAGCTTCGCCTCGGCACGGACGTTTTGCGCTCTGTGCAAGTCGGGCGATCGGCTGCTTTGTCGCCGTCGCAATTTGAAAGGATGAAGCCGAATTCATGAAAACCTCTTTTTTTTTTTCATCTCTTTCCAATTGGCCAAGCGCAAAGACTTTCATCACGACCGCGACCAACAGAGGGCGCTTTGGAGCAAGAGCCACGGCAAAACGGTCTCAAAGGCCGCCTCCGGACCGAGGTTGGCTCGTCCTTGCGTTTGTTGGCCGGAAGGACGACCGCGTCTTTACGGGTTCCGAAGAAGGCAAATCTTACCAGGTAGACGGCAATGGCTGCGCCCAGCAGGAACCCCAGATAGACGTCGACGGCGTGGTTCTTGTACTGAACGATGCGAGTCAGACCGCAAACGATGGCGCAGATGATGAAGGAGAAGACCAGCAGGGGCTTGAGCAGTTTGGACGAGTCCGTCAGCGTGCTGTTGAAGTACATCTGTCGGCACGGCAAGGACCTTGAGAAATGCGACTGGGTGCGACAAAACCATCAGGTCGGGTCGCGGAGGGACCGCGTCACGTGGACCTCGGAGGAGGACCTTTTGCGCTTTGGGGGCCTGCCCAATGACCGATCTTTTGGAGTATCGTGCCAATCGGTGACAAAACATGACGGGAAACGCGCAAAACAACAAAGACACAAATACAAAGTTGGAATCCAGACGCCCCAACACACACACACACATTGAATTGGAAAAAATACGTATCGCTCTCTTTTTTTGTTCCTCCCTTGAAGGCAGCTACAAACATGCCCCCCCCCCCCCACAGCGGTGGGAAGCAAAAGGCCGAATTTAGCGGGGAGGAACCATTTCAAACGGGGGAGAATCCAACAGCTGCGTGGGCACAAACTCACCGAAACGTACACGGCCGCAAAGGACGCCAGAGTCGCGTGTTGGGACGGGAAGGACTTCCTGCAAGGCAGAGAAAGATCATCGTGTCACGGCGCTACGGGAAGCGCCAACGCGACCAACTGTTGCTTCGGGGCAACATCCCCGACGCTTTTTCCCTTTCTCCCTCCCGGCCGGACGGAGGCACGGCACGGCAGAAACGGCCACGACGCAACGAGGAGCGCGCTCAAACGTCACGAGGAAGCTAAAAGCGAGCTGAGCGCCCTCCCGATGACGATCTTTGCAGCTCGCTGACCTGCCCCGGTTAATAGCGGCGGCGTCCACCCCGGAGCAGATCTCCTCCATGACGTAAGGGTTCTGCTGGCAGCCGATGCTCAGGGTGGTGTAGTTGGGCTTGCACACGGTGAGGAAGTAGGGCGCCGGGTAGCCCGTCATCAGCTGAAGGAGGTCTGTGATGAGGGCAGTGGCACAAAGACCAAAGGCGTGAACGCCTGAGGAAAACGCAAAGCAAGCGTCACGTCAACGGCGCTCCTCGGCCCCAAGCGAAGCGGCGGCTTCGGGCGAGCGAGGCGGCCGTACCGACAAAACGGACGGCCCGCCGAACGAACGAGTTGAAGTGGCAGCCGGCCGCGTTGAGGTCGGCCTCGCCCCCGCCGAGGCTCCTCCTCCTTCGAGACCGACAACAAAACAGGACGGCCTCTCCCATCATCATCTGCCAACGCACGCATTCCAGGACGGGTCAACAATGGGCGAAAAGCCCATTTGGGCCACCAACGTAGCCACGGCGGGCGCGGCTTGGCCGTGGCCGTGGCCGTGGCCGTGGCCGTGGCCGTGGCGGCGGCACCTACCGTGATGGCGGGCCCCGCGAAGGCCAGGCTGAGCAGCACGGGCAGGGGGATGACCTCGTGATGGGGGTCGACGTAAGGGAGGCTCAGGCTGCGGTCGTGACAGTTGAAGCCGCACTTGACCGGCTTGAACAAATCCGTCCACTCCAGGAAGTACAAGCTGACCACGGACGACACCAGGATGGGCAGCTGCGGCACAGCACAGCGACAGGAGACGCGCTCCGGTCACGGAGATGGGAGGCAAATGCCAAGACAAGAAAGAGAAGGTCACCGAGGTGCTGAGCGCCCCCCCCAATCAGGCCACGCTCCATTGACAAGCGCCGTGGATCTCGGTACCACATCGATTTGGAAAGCCACTGAGCACACTCAGTGGCGCCACATCCATGGGCCGGCGGTTTGATTGCGGCGCGGGCCTCCGGTGAATTAGAGCGTGCCGAAATTGCCAAGCTGGGAAAGAGAGGCAGTTGAGGCAGCAAATGGGGACGGGAGCCTTTGGCGGAGCGCCTCCTCCCAAAGGTGGATTTCTACCCGCGTCAAAGCCTCCAGCGCGGTCTCCAACCTGCGGGGCTCGCAATTGCGCTCGGAGGGAGGGCCGCTTCTGGCATGCGCCCGCCCGCGGATTGGTGCATCCCCGCCAATTGGCCTCCCACTTTTAGCACTTTGAAATGCACGCATCTTTGCCACCATTGTTGTTGTCCTTTTCAAAGAAGCATGCTCAGCAGCCAATCGTAGCAAGACAACGGATCGCTCCACGGGCCAGTTCAATGCGTTTGGGGGGGAAGGACGCCAAAGCGCTTCCTTTCCCGCGTCTCCTTCCCGACCGGCGGCTTGGCCTCGACTTTGGCAGCCGTGCCCTCCAATCCCGTTCCACGCTCTCTTCTCTCATCTCGACGTATTTTGCCGCAAACGCAAATTGTTGGTGCTCAGCCATTGAGGCTTTGGCTTCGTTTACGTTGCTGCAATTCACCCCCCCGCCCCCACCAAAAAAAACAAACAAACCAAAAAGGTGTTGACTTCCTTTCGATTTGAGCTCTGGCAGCAGCAGCAGCAGCAGCAGGTCTCTCTCCCCATTGGGCCGCGACTGCGCTGGAGAGCTTGACGCTTTGGCGTGACCTACTTAGTCCAAACGAGTCGCGCCAGCCGCTTTTCACCGTCGACGCTTTGCACAAACGACGAGCGACCCACCTCGACGAAATAAAAGCAGGGCAGCAGGCTGACGCTGTCCTTGCTTCCACTCGCTTTTTCCCTCGCCGACATGGCCGGACCGCCAGACGTCGACGCCGAGCCGAGATGATGCGCGGACGGCTCCGCTCGCCGATCAGCAGCGCTCCATGTCGTGCTTTCGACGCCCAAGCTCAGAGCAGACGTTCCGGACTCTGCCAAATGGCAAAAAACAAACCTCAAAAAGTGCCACCAACGCCACCTTTTTGCCTCCCTTTCTTTTTTCTTTTTTTTTGTTTTTGAAGCGTCTCGCTAGGTTCCGAGCAGGTTACACGCCGGGAGGCAGGCACAGCGCGGACGCAGTGAAGGGGCGAGCGGGGAGGGAACCACAACGCGCATGCGCACTGGCTGTTTTGACGTCGCGCTCCAATTTGTGCCGCCGAGATGGCTCAAAGCATTTTGAAGGCCGTTTCAAAATGTCTGACATCAGTTTGTCGGACAACTTTGGAAACCTTTTTTTTTCTTTTGAAATTCGATTTCTAGAACGTGCACAATCCGCATTAGCCCACGCTCTGTCATTTAAAGCGATGATGTTTTCGGGAAAAAAAAAAAAAACAAATGCACCCGTTTCCGAACCCAACCCTATCATTAAATACATCACGAATGCTATTACTGTTATACTGTTGCTGTCATTATTATTATTGTGAAAAGCTGATGTGCTAGAGAAAAAAAAGCAGGGCATATTCAGCATCAGCGCGCGCGCACGAACAAAGTTCACTTGCATCAATGATGAAAACCTTGGGCAGACATTTGCTGAGCGGTGTCGTTTTACGAGTTTGTACACATGGCATTGGAAGGGTTTGAGCGCACGGAGCTTCCTTCAGCCGGCTGGAGAGGAAAAGCACAAGGCTACGAGCCGCTTCACGACGCTCATCGTCGCGCCTTCTCCAGCAGAGCCTATCGTGACGCTCGGTGAAAATAGGGGGAGGGGGATCGACAAGTGCGGTGTGCGGCGTTTCCCCCAGATGGCGCTCGTGCCAGGTGGATGAAGGAACGGCCCGTCACCGTCCACCAGACGGCGCCATTTACACCCCAAAAGCAATCCCGAGAAGGTCACCGAGAGATGACGCGAAGCTCAAAGAAAAGACCCCAAAGAAAGCACATGCAGCGGCGCACAGGCTCGCTCGAGCGTTTGACACAGAGCGAAGGGTTCTTCAAGAAAGACAAAGAAGAGGCTTCACGCTTTGGGCGGGCACGTTGCCCGTCCGACGCAACGTCAAACTAAGAGAATGACAAGTTCTTTTCAAATCAACCACACGATGGTGACGAGCGGATGTCGGAAAATTCAGGTTTCAACTCGAATACGCAGGCCAGGCCACGCAGGCAATTTCACCCTGGAAAGTCTGACAAAGCGCTCGTGCCGCCAAGGCACTCGGGTTCGTACGACAGAAAAAAAAACAAAACGGAGCAGGAGACGCCATTCCGATCCAGTTCTGCGGAGGCAAACGTGGACGCGGTTTGCGAGAAGTGCTTGATCCGCTTTTCACTGCGCGGCTGTCATCTCGGCTGCTTTTGCGTACGCCTCGTTGCGCGTGCCAGAGCCGCGTTCCCGCTATGTGGGTCACGCCGCCGCCTTCAGCGTCGTCGCGCTTCAAAGCGCAGCGGAGACATTTCTGGTCTCTCAGCAAATGCTTTCCGTCCTCTCCCATCTCCTTGGAGTCATTTCGCGGCAGCCATTTGATTTGTATGACGAGGGCTCATCGACGCTTCCGACGTTGGCCTCGTAGCGGAAATAACGGGGTGATTTCAATCACATCTAGGACGGGGGGGGGGGGGGGGGTTTTTCC
>CAAKHF010007525.1:11334-24189 GCA_901007745.1 Hippocampus kuda
GGGGGGGGGGGGGGGGGGGGGGGGGGGGGGGGGGGGGGGGGGGGGGGGGGGTGTGGGGGGGGGGGGGGGGGGGGGGGGGGGGGGGGGGGGGGGGGGGGGGGGCTCCTGGGCCAAAAGGCCATTCGTTGTCTCCGGCCGGCTCGCTGGCGCGAAGGGGGAGGGCGGCGGCCAACAAGTGAAGGGAAGCGTCCTCCTTTGGACACGCATTCCTCACTTTGCGAGCGCTTGGCACGCTCATCCGCAGCCTCCGGCTCCGCCTCCCTTTGGTATCCCGCCCCCTCCCTCTCTCTCCCTCTCCCTTTCTGCAAGGCGCGCGCTGACTGGCTGCGAAGCGGGGTCGGGGAGCCGTCGCGAGAGGGGCTGCTCCCGAAAAGCTGAGCGGCCATCCACCGCCGGCAGAATGGAGGGGGGCGACGGCGGGCGCAGGAGCCAGGCAAAGGCAACGGCGCTTCCGTGAAAGCTCTCCCGTCTCGCGTCGGCATCATGTTGTACTTCCAGTTGGTGATCATGGCCGGGACCGTCATGCTGGCCTACTACTTTGAGTGCACCGATACCTTCGGGGTGCACGTGCAGGGATTCTTTTGCTACGACACGACCTACACCAAACCCTACCTCGGACCGGAGGAGCGCAGCGCCGTCCCGCCCATCCTGCTGTACGCCGTGGTGGCCGTGCTGCCCACGCTGCTGGTGAGTCCGAGCGGAAGGCGCGGCGTCTGTCCAAACGCGTCGTCGTCCTTCCGTCCGCTTTGAGTCCTGAGAGGATGAGCGCGATCAACGGCGTGAGCGAGTGCTTGGTAGCTTTGTGGTGACATCATCGGCTCGGCGATTACCTTTGGCGCTTCGGTCGCTTGCAACTGCTGTTGGAGAACACCGTCAACTTCACCGTTGCAAGAGGTGGGATGGTTTGCCGGCTTCGCCGCGATGACACGGCTGCGCTTTCTTTGAAAAATCTTCCATTGTGGCAAACAAAATGACAATAGGTTTAAAAAGATAGACCTATATGTGTGTGTGTGTGTGTGTGTGTGTGTGTGTGTTGCTCGTGAGCAAGGCTGGCAGCGCCTGAGGATTGGGCCTACGACAGCAGAGAGGTCGGGACCTCCCCGCCGAGGCCGTCGTCCTTTTATTTGGGTTTTTGTCGTTCCCTCAATTTGAGAGCTTCGGCGTTGACATCAGTTGGCAAAAGTATCACAACGTGAGCGCCCAACCTTGCCTGAGCATCTCTTGAAAGATGACAAAATCCTTTTTCGAAGGCTACCGCATGACTTGCGGCAGGCGCTCAAAACGTTTCCCGCCACCGTCGCCGACATGACCGAGCGACCGCTGAACCGCTCTTTGATGGCGAGCCGTCGTCTTTTCCGCCGGCCGTCCAAAGTCGGTTGCATCGCAACGGGAACGTTCATTCGGAAACGGCCGTCGTGGCAGGCGCTCGTTCAACAGCTGGCAAACGCCGGCCGGAACCGACGCTCGCTAGTGGGCTAGCTAGTGGGCTAGCCATCACGATTCGCCCGATGACCCGAAGCGGCTGTCTTTTGTCTGCTCTTGACTTGCAACAGATCGCAGCAAGCGAGACGGTGCTGTTCCTGGTCCAGTACACGTCCAAAGAGTTCGACCATTCGGAGAAGACGGTCGCCACGGGAGACTGCTGCTATCTCAACCCACTGGTGCGCAGGACATTCCGTTTCCTCGGTACGCCACACCGCGCCATCCCCGCGTCCGTGCCGCGAAGGTCTCTTTCGGGCAAGGTCGGTGGATCGCCCGTCCCGACAACGGCCGATCCACCGATGCGCCCGCTTCAATTCGGACCGGTCGCGTGCCGTCCTCCGGAAAGACGTCCGGCATGTGCGTTGACCAAATCGGGTCATCGGCATCACGGTTGAACCGCTGTGGAGCCATTTGTCAACGACGCATTTCATGAAGAAGTACTTTTGTACGCGAGCCGGGAAGGAAAGGCGGCGCCCCGGCGCCTCGGCTCCATCGGACCGAGCCGATCACGCTTCTGCCCTAATAAGCAATTTGGGAGGTGAAGGATGGCCGGCGAGAAAGCAGCAGTCATGCGTGAAGCGCAAAGTGCCCCCCCCCACGCAAAGGAGGACAGAATTAGAACAAACGGCCTGCGCGGCAAGCGAGTCACACGGGGGCTTGACAAAATGCATTTCCCGCTCCTTCAAAACGGCCGCGTCCACGTCCGGAGCCTCGCGTCGCTGCCGTGACCCAGAAAATGTGCACTTGTTGATGTTTCCTACAATATGCGCAAGGGGCATGTCTTGTCTTGCACCCCCCCCCCCACCCCCCAATCAAGAAATAGCTCAATAAATGACAGAAGGTTGGACGGCAAAATGTGGACACGGCGCGTCGTGCGTGTGTGAGCGCTTGGTACCTTTTGACGCGGCTTTCTTTGCGCCTCTGAGAGCATGTCTTCTTCTCGGCAGGAGTTTACACCTTCGGTCTCTTCGCCGTCGACATCTTTGCCAACGCGGGCCAGGTGGCGACGGGGAACCTGGCGCCTTATTTCATGAGCATCTGTAAGCCGAACTACACGGCGCTGGGCTGCCGCGGGGCCCGGCGCTACATCAGCCAGCAGGAAGCCTGCACGGGAGACCCCGATGACGTCCTGCACGCTCGCAAAACCTTCCCGTCCAAGGAGGCCGCCCTCAGCACTTACGCGGCGCTCTACCTGGCCGTGAGTCGCTCCGGGCTAATCCGCCGCATGTCCGACAGGGAGACGGCGGAATCAAAACGGCGCTTGCGTTTCGGGTTGGAGGCGAGCGGTCATCGCGGCGCCGCCCCCCGCCAAAAGCGGGAGTCGTCTCCATGGTGAAAGATATTCCGCCTCTTTTGATCGCCTCGACGGCGACGCTCCATTTGGCATCACGTCGGGGCGCCCGCCGTCAACACGTCTTGCGGGCACGCGATGGGTCGGGACGATCCCTCGGGGCCGTTTGGCCGCCGCGCCTTCACGCCAGTACTTGGATTTGTCCAGTTGAAATAAAAAGAGCAAAAGCGATCAAGACGTGCCACGCGAGGAAATGCAATGCCTGCCGGCTTCCTCTCCCGCCCGCAGATGTACGTGACGTGCACGGTGCGGGTGGAGGGCAGCCGCCTGGCCAAGCCCGTCCTGTCGCTGGCCCTGCTGTGCGTGGCCTTCCTCACGGGACTCAATCGCATCGCCGAATACCGCAACCACTGGGCCGACGTCATCGCGGGCTTCGTGATCGGCACCGCCATCGCCACCTTCTTGGTGAGGCTTTTGGCTCGCTTTGTTCTGCCAAAGCAAGACGGGGCCGCGCCGACAGGAGAGGCGAGCCCAAGCCTTTCTTTTTTCCAGTTGGAAAGGAAGCCGCAATTGCCGTCACGCTTTTTCACCTTCCACCCCACTTTGCCCTTTGCTTTAGGTGGTGTGCGTGGTCCACTATTTCCAAGGAAAGCTGCTGCTGAACCATGACGCTCCGACGCGGCCCCGCGCGGCACTTGTGGGCACGGGCCAGGTGGAGGGTCCTCTGGACAAGTACATCGCCTCGCAGGTCCATCGCGACGCCCGCTCGCTCACTCGCTCGCTGCCGTTTGTCGACAATGTTTGTCCGACCGCGTGAGCGCGTTGCCATCGACTTTGGAAAGTCGACGTTCGGGATGTCGGCGACAAATCCTCCATCCTAGTCCTTCCCTACGTGCACAGACTTGAGGAGCCACGAGACAAAAAGGATCGCGTTTATTTGGGCAGTGACGGCGCTCGGACTTTGGCGGGACAGCCTCGGACGGCGGCAGAATAGGGTCCGCGGGAACTTTTGCTCTGCCAAAGATACAAACCAACTGTTTGGGAGAGCGTCCAGTCAGCCCAAAAAAAAGACGATTGGGAAAACACACCGTAGCTTTGTTCAAGTCAAAGAGACTTCACAGCAATTTGGTGGACCGTGAAAAGAAACCAAAAACATTCAGTTGCCTGAGCGCAGGCAAAACGGGGGGAAAAAAAATAGATCAGCTCGCATTAAACTCAGCGATGCTAAGCTCGGCGGAAAAGGAAGCGGGCTAAAAATAGCGCAGCAAAGAAGGCTCCAAGCCAAAGGGGGGAAAAAAATCACAAGCGAGGTAGAAACGTTGCGCGCTTCTCATTGCCGTTTCGTTTTGCGCGGCTCATGGACGCGCGCCGCAATTGGCTTCCAGAAGTTGCACTCACCGTCTTTTGGGAAGTGCTCATTGCCGATGCTCCGAGGCGGCCATCTGTTGTTTTTGACTGTTGTTCTTGTGCCGCAGAACCACATCACCTTCGCCGAGGTCACATGACACGGAGCCAGCGGCGCGGCAGGCGCACCGGACGGCCCCGCTTTTCGCAAAGCCATCCGGCTAGCCCGAGTGCGGCCGTAAAGCCGATGCTCCCCTCCTCTCCGTCTCTGTCTCCGTCTTCTCCCTCCTGGTTTTACATATCCATCAATCCATATGAAGCGGACATCTCAAGAAGGAAAAAAAACAACATGAAAGTTGCACTTCCTACCCGTCCAATGTGCACCGAGGCCTGCCGAAAGGAGGCCGACCGCGACGCGACGCCGTACTCGGGCTGACGGCCTTTCCGAATGAAGCTCTTCACTCGAACGGAGCGCCGAAGCCCCAAGATGGCAGCCGAGCCGTCCCCCTTCTCTGTCGCGCTCTCCGTTGCCGCGTCGCACAACCGCCAAAAGGAAGCGCAAGAGTGTGTCGCTCAAGGGCGGCTTCAGGGTGCGCGCCATTTTCAACTCGTCGCCCGGGCTTCAGGTCGTCACGGACACGCGTCACGCGACACGCGACGCGGTTGCACTGCAGGTGTCGTTTTGATTGCGACGCGGCGCGAGGCCGCATTCAATCACGCCGCGTTTATCCGAACTCCGTCCGACGCGACCCAAATGTTCGCGTCGACGCCACCCGTGATCGTGTCGCGTTATGACCGTAGGCGGCCCCATAGAAACGCCAAGAGAATCCCGGTCATCCCGCAACTATTTGCAGTCCGAGAGAAAAAAAAAAGACGGCCTTCGCCTCTTGACCGAGTGTCCGCGAACGCGCCACGCGCAGCGGAGCCGCGCCTGCGTGGTCCAAACGCCGAACGAGTCGATGTTTTGCGCGGCTTGGGAGTCGAGCCGCGACACTGTGGACTGCGATTTCTCGACGCCGTGCTTCTCGGAGGACTCGACGGTCTTTACTGGGCGCGGTCGGGAAAAGATCGCCCGTGTCCAAGACGCTTTGCGCTGTGAGCTCGCACTTCCGGCCAGCGGAGCCGGAAACAAGGAAACAGGCCGTACGCGAAGTCTATTCGTGTATGGCTTGTTTATAACAGCCCTCCAATATGGCCGCCGGGAGTGCATTGTGGGTAATTGCTAAAAGGACGGCGCCCTCTCTAGGCCGCGGCTACCGCGATCTCAGGAGACCTAAGTAGCCCCCCCTCCGAAATGTTGCTTCGTGATCACTCGTGAGAAGCCAACAAGCGCGAGTGTTGCTTGACCGCGGTCGTTTTTTTTGTTTCGTCCATCCGCTTATTTTCAGGCGATTCCAATGATCACTGGCAATGCGTGTGCATTGATTTCAGTGGTGCGGTTGATCTCGCCCCAGTGGACAGCCGTCATGCAACTTGAAAGCCGAGCGAATGGCCGGACGAAACGCGATTGGCCGCAAGTCCACCTTCTCCAAAGGCGTCTTGGACTTGGCGGCGGCTCGCGATCCTCGGCGGCCGTTCAAGCGCCGCCGCGCTCCGCGTGCGTCTTCTCCTCTTGGCTCAGCGTTTGTTTGCCCACCACCGACCCCGCCAGACTTGTTGGAAAGGGACCCTCCTCCGCATCGACCTTGTTCCCCTGGCGAGCCACGCCCTCGCCCCCGTGTTGTGTGTGACACTCTTTCCAATATGGCAAACCTGAAGTGAATAAAAGCAAAGGCTTCAAGCAATCCAAAGTCGTTGTCTGGTTGCTTTTGAGTTGTTTCCAACCGCGCACGTGCGCTTCTGACTGGTGTCGAGACGAGCGGCGCTTCGAGATACGGCGCCTGACATTTTGGGGTCAATATTGGACGAAACACTGCCTTTCTTCAATCGAGCGGCGCAAGCGCAATGATCAGCCAGACGAGCTTTTTCTTAGTCTGCATTTACTCAATTCTCGGAAGTCAAAGCTGACAGAAGCCAAAATGCGAACCAAAAAGGAGGCGGAATGCACTTGACACGTTGCAGTGGTGAAAGGGGACGTCGGGGGAGGATTTCCTTCTTGCTGTTGTTGTGACGGGCACACTGAAGACACCTTCATCCTGCGTCTTCATCTTGCCGCTCAACGGGATCCCTTCGTTGAGACAAGAGGAACGATTCCCACACCGCCAGGCACTGCAAGCCAAAAGGTCATTGATGAGCTCGTCATGCACATTGGAGGAAACCATCATTGACGGCACACAGGGAGTCTCCGCGCTTTGCTTGTCGCCGCCCCAAAAACTGCAAACATGTACTTGCTTTGATGTTGTCAATTTAAGATGTTGTGTGTAGAGGTTTGGGGGCAACCACACTCGCCTTCTCATAGCATTCCACGTTCTTCTCAGCGGTCGAGATGAAAGCCGCTTTGAGGTCGTCTCTCATGTTGTTCTGCCAGCGGACCCAATCGCCCTTCAACGCGCTGTTCGCCGTTTCCAGTCGATCGGCCAGAGCGTCCGCTTCTTTCTCCAGCTCGGCCTAAAACGACGCGAGAGAAAGCCAGCAAAGATGATCCAGGTTTGCGAGGAGACCGGATGGAGTCCGAAGCGCTCGGCCACGCGCCAAATGGGCCAACGGCGCGACTGTCGATTGGAGTGACATCGCCCTCTCCTGGCTGCGGTGCGTCACAACATGCAAGCTTGCTTCCAAAAACAGAGACAAAACCCCCATCGCACGTGAAACTCGGCAAGAAAGAATGAAACGAAACGGGGCTGCCGATTGAAAACCTTCTTCGGCGCCAAGACAATTTGCCGGCGCCGACTCGGCGCGATGGTCGCCCAAGTACGCGGCGCCGCGCGTCTGAAACGGTCACGCGAACGGAAGCGAGAGGGGAAGAGCACTCACAACTTGTCGGTCGGCCTTGTTGGAGGCGAGGGCCTCGTTTTTGCTCTCCAAGTCGGCCTGGATGGCGTCTCGCCGTTTGGTCACCGTCTGCGAGCAACGAGGGAGACCGGAATCAAGCGCCCTTTGCGCTCGGCGCTCTCGCTCACCTTGAGCACCTCGGCGCAGAGCACGTAGTCGTGGAGAGCGGGGACCAGCACGGCCGAGAGATGGCGGACGCGCTCTTCCGCTTCTTTGCCGCATCGGTCCACGCAGCGGGCGACGAGGTTCAGCGGCTCGCGCAGCTCCTCCTCCGCCTGCGCCCACTGGCCGTAGAGGGGCCCGTACTGCTTCAGCTCGTCCAAGTGCTCTGTCGGCGCAGGCGACATTGAAGGCAACGTCGCCGCCCCTTTTCCGGCGTTCGGGCTAGCCGCGGCGGTCTTTCCCAACTTGGCCGCACACGGTGGCTGTTTTGGGGGGGGGGGGCGCCGCCATACCTCGCTGCTCCTTGACGATCCTCCGAGAAACCTTGTCGACGGACGAGATCTTGCAGCCGAAACGTTGGGCGTACTCCTGCATCCGTGTGAACTCCTCCGGGCGGCTCTTGACGCCCCGCACCGAGTTGGCCGCCGCTCGGACCGTCTCGCCCATTCGACTCAAGAAGCTCGGCCCGGGTGTCTTGCAAGACGACAAATCCTGCGGTCGAAAGGCAACTGACTTTGGGCTCGCCACGTGAATTTGCCTTTCTCGACTCCACTGTTGTTGTTGTTGTTCTTTGGTTTTATTGAGGATTGCTGTGCGCTGGTGTGTGTCCTACCTGAGCAGTGAGGAAGAGTTGGAAGTGGCGACTCGAAGACAAGGTGGGATGCTCGGCGATCTTCTTGAGGAAGCGGTGCAGGGCCTTCTTCCTGGTGTCGATGAAGTCGTCGGTGAAGCGCTCCACCATGCCTTTCATCACAAACTTCTCCGGAAGAGGCTGAAAGACCAGCATCCTTTTCACCCGCCACCCTCTGATTTTTTTTTTTTTTGTTTGTTTTTTTAGTTCAGGTTGCCAAGTCAGAAGACGTCCGAGCACGTCTGGCCTAAGCTATAGGCCGGCCCGGGACAAAGTGGCCATGCGCCACGTTTACACGTACGGGGACGATGAGGCTCGGGTGGCTTTCTTCCAGTCGGCTTCGTAGCCAAAAGAAGTCCTGGTAGCGGCGCAGCACCTCGTACTCACACGCGTCAAACTCACTCCTCGCCGTCTGGAAAGAGGAAGCGCAAACCGCTCTCAGCTTCCAGCAGGTGGCGCCGGCACTGCTGCGCCTTTCCATCGAGGCCTCCCGCCCAGAGGACCGCAGTGGCCGAGTGCGTTTGCAGAGACAAACGCAAAGACAAAGAGTGTGCGCCTGCCGGCTTACCTTGGTCACCACTCTGTACACGATGAAGGTCTCGATAGCTGTGACGCGACTCTCTGGACTGTCGACTGTCACAAGCAAGTCTTTGGCGCCGCCGGTCTGCTGTTCATCTTCATCCAGTTGGTACTGGTTGAGCATGGAGCTGGGAGAGTTGGCCACGGGATCCTCGTCCGTCACTAATAATTTCTGAACCCAAGACAAGGCGGACAGTATTTGGGGGGGGGGGGTTCTCCTCATGAACGCACGAGCAAGGAATTGGTGTGGCGGCTGCTCGGGCCACGGCGAGCTCGCCCTTGGTCGGTCGCGGTGAAGCGCCCCCCAACTGCGGCCTCTTCTCGCGCACTGAACGAAGCCAACGGCGGGCGAGGCGTCCGGGCCGCATTGGAGGGGCCAACTCGGAGCCCGCTTTGACAGACCGCCCGCATCACGTGGCGCAGCTCGAAGGCTTCCGACGCGAACAAAACGACCCGTCTCCAAAATCACTGGGCGCAGTCACTCCGAAATGGACGTGGAGAGCAAAAGCCGATCGAAGCGCAAAGGTCAGCTCGTCTGCCGATTCCCAACGTTTGTCGTCCCTCCGCAAGAAGCCAACATTGGCGAAAGTCACGACGGGGTCGGTAGAAAAAAAGGCAGTCTACAGCAAAATCGTCACTCGAGTGTGTTTTGAGCGGGGCGATGTCCACGTCGCGAAAGCGGGAGTCGGGAAGTTTGACGGCGGTACCTTCGTGAAAACCTCCAGGTCTTCGTCTTCTTCCAGATCCAGCATGTCCTTTGCTAACATGTCCGCCCGACAAGTCATCTCACCGCTTTCGCTGTGGACGAGTGCGAGCCGAGAGACAAACTTGCTCGAGGTCGACGCGACGCGAACCGCGGAAAAGAAAAGCAGCCGTCCGGTCCCATAGGTGCTCCTTTTTCCTTTCCAAATAAAAGCAAGCGCTTTCAAAATAAAAGCCTGACCTCTCTGCTTCCTCGTCGTGATCCAAACGGCTTTAACCTGCCCAAGAGGCGTGGCGTTCATTGGAGTTTTCACAGTGGAGTCCCCGCCCCCGCCGACCCCCGCGTTCTTGGTTCGAGCTTCCGCCGGGCCAGTTGAGCGACCGAGGAGGCACCGAAAGATGTCGCACTTGCACCTGCGCAGGCCAACGACGTCGCATCCGCAACATTCCAAATAACCTCACTTGAATGTTTTGTTTTTGGGGGCGGGCTAACGTCATGTTGACGTTGCAAAAATTCGGTCCGTGTCTCTTTCGGGCAATCGGATGCCATGTTTGGAAAAGCAGCTTCAAAATTGGGAAAATGACGCGGTCTTTGTTTTTGGTTTGGATCGAAGAACTGCAACGTTGGAATACAACTTGATTTTCTGCTGCGTTGCTTGGAACGAGTCAGGAAAAGTTGAACAACGGTTTTGGGAACGCCACGTGTTATTTCTAAAAGCAAAATAAAATGGAGCGCGGGACACAAATGGAAAAAAAAAAACGGCTTGTCGGTCTGCTCTTATGAATTAGATCGTGGCTGATCGAAGGCCACTTGAGAAAAGTCCAACGCTTTGCCCTTCACCGTTCTTCGTTTGTTTTCTTTGTTTCGTTTGATCCAATGCAATCGATCTTTAGCGATACGGCGCTTTCACAACCGCCGCAGCAGGAACGGGGAGCTTTGCAGCCGATTTCATTCCAAATAACGATCATACACCTTCAATTGGGTTCGGGCGGCACACAGACCCGGAGTGCAATTTGTTCTTGCGGGGCGTTACGCAACGCCGACGCGCACGTCATCCGTGACGCGGGGTGACGAAGGCGATTCGGTCGGTGGAAACGGTCCAATTGCACTTCGAGGCCAATTTACGCAGTCCAAATGTTGACGTGCAGGCTTCAAAGAAATGGTCGAAACGTGTTGTTGTTTTCCCTCACCGATGTGTTTTAGAATCATTCCAAACGTCCTCTGAAGTCGCGAGTCTGTTTTGACCCGTTGAGAGGGACCACCCAAAAACCAAACCAAAAAATGCTCAACACTCACTTTACTTCGACTTGCATGTCCTATCCGAAAACGACACTTCACGTCGAAGACGCGATGCGCGGGCTGCAGCTGTCAACCGCGGAGCGTCGTTGGGACGCCGACACAAAATGTGTGAGCCGGCGCGGAAAAACCTTGGCGTACCCGCGTCGACGATTGCTTTGGGGAAGGGACTCTCTTCGGCTTTGGCAATGGTTAGTTTGTTTTGACACGCCCAGTTCAAGTCTCGAAATCGCACATGCCGCTTGAAGCCTTGAAGCTTTTCCCGCGAGCTTGTAGGTGTACGGTTTGGGGTCCTGCGCTGTGTCGCGTTCCCAAAGCGCTTGTTGTTCGGGAGGCAGCCGCTCCTTTTTGCGGGCTCCGTTCTCGCGCATGCGCAGAGCTGATCGGCAAAAGCGGCTTCTCGCGCTCCGGTCGTCCGCCTTGGCGCAGTTTCAGCAGGTCTCGTCAGACACGATGCCTCATGGAAGTCGACAGAAATGCCCCGTTTCAACCCGACGGGGCGTTGACTCGGAAATGCTTGCTCCAGACAAATTGGTCAAGGCCTCGGCCGACTTGCTGTTCGGATTCTCATTGCCGTCGGGTAGGAGTGCTTGTGTCCGAGTGTGCGAAAGAAGTGTCACGCTCGATACGTTGTCGACGTGACAGCAGGTGCGCGGCGGGGTGGGGGTGGGGGTGGTGGTGGTGGTGGGGGGGCGTCCCCTCCCCTATACAAGCAGGAGGCCCCAGCGCGGACTCTGACCGGCAGCAACGGCGGCGGCGGCAGCACACCGAGGACTGAGGGACGGCCTGGCAGGCCGAGTCATGGACCGCGAACCGGAGCCGGACGACGACGACGACGACCGACTGGACGACGAGCAGGACGCCCGCCAGCTGGAGCGGCGCATGAGCGAGAGGCGGCGGGCGCGCTCGCTGCCCGCCTGCCCGGCCTCGCTGCTGCTGGCCGCCGTGGCCCCGAGCGAGCAGCGCAAGCGGGTCCAGTTCGCAGACTCGCTCGGTCTGAGTCTGGCCAGCGTCAAACACTTCAGCGCGCTCGACGAGCCCCGAGTGCCCACCAAGGTGTTCTCCAGACACACCGGGCGGCCGGCGGCGGCGGCGGCGGCGGCGGGCGGGCGGCACTCGCACCCGGCGGGGGGAGGGCGCCTCGTGGCCTGCTTCCCCGAGCCGGCGGACCCGGACTCTCGCCTTCGGCTGCTGCGCGTGTGCCTGGAGCGGCTCTCCGTCACGCACTTCGACGTGCGCGGCCACGTGCGCGTGCTGAGCGGGAGCGCGCGCGGGGAGGTGGGCGTGCGCTACACCTTCAACGAGTGGCTGTCGCACGTGGACGCGCAGGCCCTGCTGCTGGACGCGCAGCCGCCTGGCGGCGGGGGCGCGCGCTACGGCTTCACCGTCTACACGCCCCCCGAGATGGAGGCCGGCGCCGCCGTGCACCTGGCCGTCTACTTCCGCTCCGACCAGGGCGACTTCTGGGACAACAACGACGGGCGGAACTTCACGCTCCGCTACTGCGCGCCCGCTTTGCCGCCGCCCGAGCCGCACGACCGCTGCCCGGAGCCCGAGCCGGAGCCGGCCGCCGACCGGAAGTGACGCTCAAATCATCTGGCGCGGATGTTCACGTGCCGCTCGAGGACATGTCACGCTTCCGGGTCAAGGTGCGCCGCATGTCAAAGTGCCGCAAGCGAGGCTCAACACACTTTTCATCCCATTGAGCAACGCGAGCGCGGGGTTTGTGGTGGTGGGGGGGGGGGGGGCTGGGCTGATCCGAACAGGTCCAGCAAAACAAAACTTGTTGCAGGTGAACATTTGTCATTCAGCAGCCCACCGCCCCACACGCGTTGAATCCATTTCAACTTCTTGCGAGACATTTTGTGCAGTCCTTCTCCTCAGCACCTGTTGTCCTTCTTTGGCTCTTTGGGGCCCATCGTATAACATCACTTTGAGGAAATGAACAAACTCGCTCACTCGTGGATTCCTAGTGCGCGTGCTTCCAACTGTCCTGGTGTTCTTCCCACTCGATATTTACTGTGAAAGCGAAGTCGATTAAACCTGGCTCTTCTCTTGCTGCGTTTGTGCTGCGTGTCATCCATTAGAGCTCAGCATCGCGCGCCCTGTTGTGGCAAAATGCAAGTCCAAATTCTCCCCAAAAAGTTTTCATCTGTGCTGTATGTTACACACATGTACAGCACATTTGACAATAAAGTTGTATTCAATTCAATTACTTTCAAGTCCGAGTCATATCTGAGGCGTTGACTGGCAACCAACTGAGGGTGTAGCCCGCGACTGCCCCAAGACGGTTGGGATAGGCCACGACCCTCCTGAGGAGAAGCCCATTCATAAGTGGATGGATGGAACGTATCAAATAAAATGCTGGAGGAGCTCAACTGGAGCAGATGACTGACAGAGCTACCCCCCCCCCCCCCCCCCCCCTCACCCCCCCCC
>CAAKHF010007526.1:7819-19320 GCA_901007745.1 Hippocampus kuda
AAAAATTTTTTTTTTGTTTTTTTTTTTTTTTTTTTTTTTTTTTTTTTTTTTACAATCTTGCTATGGGAGATCAATGTGTAAATGAACATCATAATGTGATGGGAAATTAGCCATGCATGGACTGAAGAAACGCAATGGAACAATGACATTCTTTTTATTTCTGTTGGAGACTGACGACACACAGCTTTGGTTTGAATCCAGTCATTTTTTTTTTTTTTTGTCGGCAAGAGTAAGAGACAGTCACATAACTAATATATAGGTAACGTGACTGAGAATTTTTTTTTAATTTATTTTTTTTTATTTTTGCCCAGCCAGGTCCGATTAATAACAAAATGACTAAATAAATCCTACTTAGTTTCTTGGTTTTAGATTTATGAACCGTGCTACACCAATCAAGGTTTGATTGACTGACTGATTGATTGACTGATTATCTATGAAACTAAACTACCCACCCACACCCCCCAGCCACTAAAAAAAAGAGCGGAATATTCTGTCCATCCATGCCTGCGATCTATCTGGTCTTGGATATTACCTGATTGAGCTGGCTCGTGAGCGCGATGGAATATGGGATGATTTCCTGAGGGTTGCCATGTTGGACAAAGGCCCACATGTCTTTCTGGCTCTTTGTTCGAAGCCACTCAGTGACATTTCCATGACTCTGGACACTCAGAGTTCTGAAAAGTAAAGGGAAGTTTGCCAATACAATGAAAACGTGGATGTAACTCATTATTGGTGTGAATTACCTGTTTAGAGCAACGACACTTGACCCAAGATTGTCCTCGATGATCAAAATCACTGAGATAAGTGATTTGCTTTGTCCTGGCACAGCAATGCCCACCGGAACAAGGCTGCCAAAAGTTGATCGAGTACCCCTTGGGAAAGAAATAATACATCTTTACATACTGTACAGACTACTGAAAAGTTATATTTGGAGAAGTGAGAGATAAAACGGATGGATGGTTAATTTTCAGTTTTGAGATTCGGCTTACTTGTACAGCGTGAGAAGAGGGCACATGACGGGATGGCACGGTGCAACCTGAAAGGTATAGATGAGCCCGGAGGAGATGCTTTTGTCATCGCTCCACCCTGCCGTAAAACAGAACATAAAAGTAGATATGTAACGAAAACGTAATACATAACGCAGACTTGACAGTGTGGCGTGGTGCAGTGCGCGAATACCCGTGCAGTTGAAGGTGACTACAGTCCCCAACGGATGGACGTGGGACTCTGGGTGCAATTCGCACCGACCTCCATCAGGGGGCTTGTGAGGTACGACCGTCTGACTGGCACTGCCCCACCTCCCACTTCCGGGGAGAGTCACATTGAGAGTGAAGGTATACGTGTGACCCGACAGCACCGCATCGGAAGGCAACATCAATTTCGGCGAGTGTCTTCCTGCAGAGGGGGCAGCCTTGTCGAGGTCGAATGTCGCGCCTGTCTCATCCTCGGCGCTCCAACTGTACTGTGATGACAGTTGCAAAGCACGGCGCATCCAATTAATTTCAAAACCTAATGACTGCAAATCAGCCTCTCCACACTTGTTGAAAAACAACATGCAGAGATGATGTCCTCCCTTTGAGGTTCCACTGAATTTCAAATACTCTCACTTGCCAATTGATCTGCTTAAATAATTGGAACTCATACCTGAGCATGGTCATCACACTCTCCACAATGCCCAGACAGGATGATGCAGGCGTGGCCTGGACAGGATATCCACTCCACAAACACAGGAAGTTGTAGTGCTTCACACACGGTTACCTCAACAGAGACATAAAAAAATGAAGGCATAGCAAGGCGCTACGTCAGTGAAAAGCCATGATCGTCAAAACTCACTGTCTGCGTGAAGGATGCCGGCGCCTTTCCCATCTTATTTATGATGAGGGTGAACGCATAAACGGTGTCAGGATGTAACTGTTTGCTGGGTACCGTCACAATACTACTGTCGGTCTCAATAGGAACTGTGGAATTCTGTGAATTCAAACAGAGGTCGTGAAATTAGTCAAAGCAGAGTGCCGTAGGTTCCAATATCCAACTTAGAATGATACAACGTATGCTTCGATCAAGAGGCAACCCACCTCTGTGGTGACGGTCCAGCGATATTGGAATGCATCTTCTCCTCCTTGGTCTGCATCAGGGTCTTGAGATCCAGTTCCATCCAGAACGAGGTCAAGGGTGCTTGGCCACAGTCTACGTGAACCTCCCTTGATGACAGCCACCAACGGGGAGCTGACCACGGTGACTTTAGTTTTTTGACGCACTAGCAGAGGGGTCCCTTGGAATGAAAGGGTGAAGAAAAGGCAATACTGTCCCACATCGAGAGAACGCTTTGGGAGATGGAGAAAAGGTGACGTCGTACCATTGAGAGGGACTCGCTTCCCAGTGAGGTCCAGATTCTCATCGGTACAATCGGACGCTCTAAACATCTCCCACTGGTATGTTGCCTTGTAGGCAGAGCAGTTAATCGCCACGCTGGCTTCAAAGAAACTCACTCTAGATCTGAAGATAGTTGGCCGGTTCTGGATAAGTGACGCTTGAGGGCTGGAGCACCTCAACGCCACCACGTCTATGCGCAGTTGCGCAGACGTGTGGCTGACACCATTGGAGACGTTGACCAGAACAACGTAAACCCCAGCGTTGGCAAAAGTATGATTGACTGTACTGACATGCGAGGGCCAGTCTTTGACGGAGTTCCCAAATGACCACGCGTATCTCAGGTTGCTCCCTCCGTTCATTTTAGCGGAAAATAGCACAACATGTCCAGCAAATATGGGTTCTGAATGGCAAAGGAGCTGGACTTCCTTCACGGGCCATTCAACTGTCAGAGTTTTGTTTAGCATCTTGGAGCAGACGCCATTGCTTGCCAGCACGGTCAGCGACAGCGAGCCATTGATAGACGGGGTAAAGATAACTTTTTTTCCTTTGAGCCACAAAGGTTCAGTATCTTCCAAGTGAAATATCCAGGTGTAGTTAACCGAAAGCTCATTTTGAACATCCACCTCAAAATGAACCTCCTTCAGAGCCTCGATGGCGTGTTGGTCAGGGGTTAAGAGTCGCACGGGTTTTAGATTCTCGAAGATCTGAACTCGGGTTGACATCTGTGCGCTGCTCACCTGATTCCAAGCTATCAGTTGAACAACATGTGTCCCTGCTGGAAGGTTCGATGTGGTGAACAATCCGTCCACCACATCCTGACGATGCTTCCAGTCTTTAGTTTCAAACATCAAAACGAAGCTTGCATTGCTTCCTCTCCGGATTGCTGGCGTGAAAGTAACTTCCTCCCGAGTACAAAGAGCATCCATGCTAACGTTGAGGGTGAGGCCTTCGATTCGATTCTGGACGATGACACGGTGCGTAACTTCTTGCCAGTTAATTGCATTGGACACATTCAAGGACACTCCGTAGACGCCTTCGTGGAGAAAAGTGTAGGTAAACATGGGGTTGCTTTCCGAATAAATGGCAGTTGTGGCGTGGCTAACTTTCCAGTCCCAGTGCAGATGACTACCTTGGCGGACAACTCCTTGGAATGGCACAGCGGTGTTTGTGCTTAGATGAAACGGAAACATCTTGCCACCGATTTGAAAGCTCGCCTCTTTGACTTCCTCTTGGACTGTAAAGATTTTAGTGTCACCACATTGACTGATTGTGTTCTGAACGAGAACTTTAACCAAACAATCCCCTGAGCTTGTGAACTTGTGAAGAAAAAAAGGGGAGTCTGTCTCAAGGAACACAAGCTCCGAATCCACATACCAAAAGTACTTCAGGTCAGAACCCGTAAGGACCGATACCGAAATGTGTAAAAACTTCCCCACTGCCGCGATATTTGTCTGCGCTGTTATGCGCGCATTTGTGACCCGTTCCACAGCCACAAAAGAAGCAACGCCGGTGCTCTCACCCAACATGTTCGAGGCATTTAATTGAATTGTAAGCCGACCAGGGGTTTCGACGACCAACTGAAAACGTTCTCCATCAGCTGGAATCTGATGCTTGATTTTTTTTGGGGTAGCGAGCCACTTATATGTGACATTAGAGCCTTTTGTGACGGAAGCGACAAACACCACATCCTCATGGGTCGGTAAGTATGTCATATTGGTCAATGCAGGACAATCCATGTGAAGACCTTCTATTCTTTCAAAGACTTCAACTAAAATCACAGCTTCCCTTCTGCTCACCAAGTTTCGGGCGATACTTCTCACTTGGTACTGTCCTGCTTCGGGAAAAACAAATCGAAACTCTCGAGTTCCCTCTTGTGTTGGAACCAAACCATCCACTGTCCAATAGTAGGTGGCGGTCCACTCGTCACTGCTAACTGCTGTGATAAAAGTTTCTTCTCCAACCACGCTGAACGGCTGCTTGGTTTGAAGACTGAAGTCGGAAACAGGACGCAAGACGTTCACCTTGAGGCTGGCAGACTCTCGACTAATTGCGTTAAACGCGGTGGCGGTGGCTGTAAATTCACCCGTCGCCGTAAAGACGTGCGACACATTTTGCTGCTGCTCTGTCGGGGAACCATCTCCAAAATCCCAAAACACAGACACATTGCTGCCAGTGCAGCTAGCAACCCAAAATGATGCTGAGGTATTGACAGTCACGGTCTCATTAGCATGCGCCAAAGAGAAATTGCTGACAGGTCTTTGAACGGCGATGCTAGCGCTGGCTGTTTTGCTGCTTACGTTGTTACTCGCCGTGACAAATACTTTTTGAATGCCCTCATCTCTGAAAGTAAAACATTGTTGACTATGCTCTGTCACAGCAGCTTGACTGGAAGAGCTACTGAGCCACTTAAATTGGCAACTCGTTCTCTGCTCTGGAGAAAATAAGACGCTGAAACATATTTCATCTCCAGCGGCCGCTATATCTTGAGACGGCCGCACTGACATGTCAGTTATTGCCGTTTGAACACAGATGGTGCTATTGTAGGACGCGGTGCTAAGAGCGCTTTTCACAGTTAAGCTAACGTGGAAAAACCCTGGGCTGGAAAATGTGTGCATCGCTGCGGATCGCCCTGTCACCACAGTCGCAGGAGTTCCCTCGCCAAACAGCCAATGGAAAACCAGCATGGATACGTTTCCATTCAGCAAGGCCGAAAACTCTGTGTTTCGACCCGTCATGACACACTCAGTCGGCATCACTCCTATAACAGCTAACCTATAGACAACCACGCCGATCGATTGGTTAGCTTCGCTCACTGAATTCGAGACATTGACCCTCACTGTGTAGTTGCCTTGAAACTTGTAGATTTGCGAAACCGAGCCATCAGCCAGGTGTCCCTGCTTGGATCCATCACCAAAGTCAAAGTCCCAAATAAGCCTCGTCCCAGTTGCAACGGTAGCTCTGCAATCTGTAACGGAGCCCAACTCACTGGGTCCGTTGCAACTGACACTCAGTCCGGTTATTTTCTCCAAAACTTCTGCCACGAGCCAGGTGGTAAGCATAGAAAGAGTGTTGTTGGCACACGATGTGATGTTGTACTCTCCCGCAGATGTAAAGGTGTGTCCAACTTTTGGGTCAGAACGTTGGACGGCTTTGGATTGGTCACCAAAATTCCAAGTGTAGATGACATTGTCCACAGTGGGATCGGTGAAGGCTTCCAGGAGATACGTTTCATTGACAACGGCCACCAGAGCAGAGGAGTTAAGGAAAAGGCGTCTTAACAGAGGACGGACGCTAATCTTGATTGACTTGTCTACTTCTTCATACTGGGTGGAAACTCCCACATGAAGGTCGTAGTTCCCTACAATCGTGAAAACCGGATATTTTTCAATTAGCTTGATTCAATAGAAACGACAAAGTCACAGGGGAGATGATGAAACATTTTGTTATTTGTGTCATATAGAACAACATCACAAAAAAAATAGAAATATAAGTCATTAATAGACGGGAGTGTTTACCTGGTGCAGTATAGGTGAAGTTCACAGAGTGCCGCACAAAGACTTGTGTCTCTCCTTTTTCTGCAAGTATCTCCATAGTGTCGCATGGAGCAGGCACGGTGTGAAGAACGCTGCTGCTACCATCGCCAAAATCCCATCTACATGCCAAACAGACATCAACTCGTGTATGATGTGCTATCAAGTGCAAAATCATTTTGGAAGGTGAGAGGTAGCCTTTTCACTCGGTATTTTTGTTTGGTCTCAAGTGGCATATTTGGAAACAGTTGCAGCCAGTGCAGTCATGTGGAGGGGATCCGAAATGGGGGTTGGGAGAGGGTATTAATTGGATATCGGCATTAAATCCAAATTAGGTATTTGGACCTGCCGTATAAATCCAGCTTTAGAATCTCCAACTCTCCATACCCCTCAAAATCACAAGTAAAAATAAAAAAGCGTGAATAGGTTCAAAATTAAAACAGTGACTTACAATCTACACATAAGCATCGGTACAGGACTCTCCAGCATATACATGACTGTACAGTGCAGGTAATATTTTGGTTCTATTTTGTTGGACTAACACGTCTCAAAATGATGTATTCTTCCTTCTTTGCTAAGTAACATTGTCCTTTCAAATTATCAATTTTTTTCTTACAACTCTTGTGTTGGATCAGTTTCGATTGCAGGTGCAGCGTGTGCCCAGTGAGCGGACATATGAGAAGCATATTTTACCTGAAGGTCGTTGGCAAGGCGATGTCCACTTTGACCCTGAGGGTAAAAAGGTTTACGGCACCCACGGCAACCACCCGCCTGACGTACATGAACTCAGGCTCGCCCAGTGGCTTCATTTCATCCGCAGTCAGGAGGAGCTGCATGCTCTGGGAGCTCACGGGGTTGGACGCCGTGACCTGTTATTGCAATAAATGATGTTAAAAAAGCACAATGACAACCCTTTCAAAGGTATCTTACCTTGAGTTTATACTTGGCAGGTTTCTTGAACACCACACTATAAGATTCTCCTTCATCAGCAAACGCCTCCAAGTTGTCAATCACCCACGAGAATGTCACAGATGAGCCACTCGCCACTTGGGCGGTAAAGGACTGCGAGCACAATGTGACAAAACGCAAAGGTCTGCAAAAATTTTTGAAAAGCGGGCTATGTGCTTTTGTAGTCCAACCTGAGGAATGTCAACAAGTGTCCTTTGGTGTCTGCGTGGCTCCACGCTGAGTCCCGACACTGCCTCGTAGCTACGCAGAGTCACGGTCAAAGTCTGACACCTAACTGCATCTGTCACACTGATATTCAGCATCTGGACCCCCACTGAAGGTGAGACCAGAGTCACGGACGAGAACCACACATCCTCCGAATACGTCTTGCAGACGGGCAGATCTTCGGGGCAAGATCGGTCGAAGGGGAGTCCAGTCCGGAGCACCGGAGCCGACCATGAACATGTGACTTTCTCTCCTGATAGTACTGTGACAACAATGAGTGTTGGAACATTGAGTGCAAGGTGGATCTGGTTCTTTTCATCCAGTGGAGGGTGGATGATCCCCAGCCCAAATGTAGATTTCACATGACGAGTCAGGGACTTCGCGTCAGAGGGTGTGGTCGTTTCCAACATCCGCCCTTGCTCAGTTCTTGCTCCATTCAGAGTGTCTTCATAAAGCAATCTGAGATCACACACCACGCCATCCACCCAATGTTCGCCTTGGGGCCTGACAGTGAGGCCTCCCTGCCACCAGCCACCCCACTTTGTCCCCAGGAGAGACAGGTAACTCTGTCGCCACGGGGAATTAAGGGGAGCTTCGCTGGCGAGGCAGCGCAGAAAGGCTCCGCGGTCGCGGGTGTGTTGAACGGCAACAATATCGTCGGGGTACACATTGACGGCTCCTTCTGGAAGAACAACCTACAGCAGGGGTGTCAAACTCATTTTAGTTGCAGGCCAATTTGGAGTTACATCTTCCATCGGAGGGCCGTTATGACAGCGAAAGCACACAATTATCAGTTGTACACAACAAATGAATAGATTACTAGTTTTAAAATAAATCAAGTCAATAAATACTGTTCAAATGAGTGGAAACAGGGTAACAATATTATTGCAAAATATCAATGTTATTTGACTATTTGACATTTTGATACAGATTTTCGCAAGTTAACACACGTGATTTGCTTTCTCGGGGCTACATAAATAGACTCGGTGGGCTGAATCGGGCCCCCGGGCCTTGAGTTTGACACCTGTGACCGACAGTGATTTACAGTATGTAAGAATGTGTCTCTATTAATTAAAAAAAAATTAAATTGCAGAAAACCGCTAAGTATGCTACCAGACGGTAAATTATTTTGTAGGGGGAAACTTGGACACCATGTCAAAAAACATGTTTCAGGATGATGGTTAAATCGGTGGTTTTGTCGTACGCATTCAAGGGGATGTTTGCCTGGTTAGTCACGTGTTTAAAATGGTTAAAAATAAGGTCATCAATACATTTTGCGTGAACATTCATGAGTGAATAACTCATTTAGACAGCACACGTTCGCTACTCACACTTAACGTTTGCAGTCGTGTGACGGGGCTTATTTTCAGCGGTACGTCCGCTACCAAGTGGTAAAAAGGTGCGGTCGCTGGATATCTGGGTGGCAACGCAAACCCACGTTCCACTGCCGCCGAGGTATAAGGCGAACAGGGGCGATCGTTGGCAAGGCAGGTTTCGAGAATATGACACCAGTACTGGCCCGTGCCGCACCCTCCTGTCGTGTTGCACAGTGGAACCGTTGAGCAGCAGCTGAATGGATTCATCAGAGAGCCGCAACCTAACGGAGCAAAGAGAGTATATTGCTCTGCGGATGTGTTACATTGACAGAAATCAGGATGAACTGTATTTTACCCGGAGGTACAAGGTGGTAGTTGGGGTTGCAGTAGGGTCGAAGGATTTGAATGCGGGCCGAAGAGGAAGTCGAACTGGGCTGGACCACCAGTTCCAGTGATGTCACTTGACCAACATGACTGAACCACAAACCAGGGAACAGCTGCATCTGTGGACCACAAACAGTCACTGTCACACTCCAGGCCGTCTTAAATGAATCTTTTAAAATCTTTTTGGACAAGTACTAGTTGCGGAGTTTCACCATGCATCTCAATATGTGCCGATATTTTCAGGATTCTGAAACCGTCAAATATTTGACCATCCCGAGTGTATCGGCATTGTTCAAATACTATTTTGTGAAACTGCATCTTATTTATAACCTGCACTTAACTGAACATAGTTTATTCTCATGAGTTACCTTTTTAAAATACAATTTTGAGCTCTCCAACGGGGCGCTCACAAAATAAGAACGTCATTGCATACGTCAAATGCAATCTTGTGGCATTTTGGTGCCAAGGAACTATGTTGAACTGAGTTTTGGAATTTCATTTAGACACCCTCCTCCCCAAAAAATGTGCTTTGACACCATCTTGTGGCGTGTTTTTGGCAGTTGGAGAACATTTTCTTCGTTGTCTTAATTCATATTCTCTCAATTGAACCACGATTCATAAAACACGATTGGGGGGGGGGGCATCTCCTTAACCCTTTCAGGGTCAGCGGTTACTACAGTAGACAGCTTATCATGTTATGAGGTCTTCTGGTGCCTGCTGTGCCCCTCGTGCAGAGATTCCATCTGGACATTTTACTGACCTCCACTGCAAGTTGTTCAACATCAGGGACAGTTGCTAAGGGAGCGATCTGGATCCGCTGGAAGACGCCAGTCATCAGAACAACTCCCACAACGTAACTCTCCGGTTCTGGTAAAGAGTCTGGGGCGTATTAAAAAAAAAAAAAAAAGTAGCAAGTACAGTATGGAAATACTCGAAAATTGTGTTCCAATTATGTACTGTCATACTCAAGCTTCAAATCTTACCAGTTAAGTCATTTTGACAAAAGAAGTGGTATTGTTTAGCACAGGGGGTCGTCCTCCACTGTCCGGGCATCCCCAAAGCCATCTGAGTGCATACTTTTTGTTTGTCCCTGCCTCCATTGCGCCACGGAGGACTGGTTGACTCCACAAACCCAGCCTTATCTCGTATATTTTCAGTCACTCCCCGAATCCAAACCCACACCGTTTTTTTTCTGGAGAAAGAAAATGTATGTCTTAGCAAGGAGTTTTGCAAAAGTGTGACGACACGTATCACATCACACATATGTATTGCGCATGTCGCTTTCAAGGTTTTCACTCGGCTTCACCCTTTTCTCAATGGCCAAAAAAAAAAATCATTGGGGGGAAAAAAAAATTGGGGAAACAATGTTGAACGAAAAATGTGTTCGGTCTTCACTCCAAAATTCAAATTGGTGTATTTTGAGATTGCAGCCTGAATCCATTTGATCTCAAATGAAATGACACAAAGAAACACTTTGAGTTCTTTTGTCGACTCACGCTGGGAAGAAGTGGTGGAGGAAGCTTTGCAGCTGCAAAGTGTCGGCAACTGCCACACATCCTCCGCGAGTCCGCTGACAGGAAGCCAAAGCCTCAGACCACGTGGACGTCTTCTCAGAGAGCCAGAAGCATCGCAGGCTGGGCAGGTGGACGTGAGCACCTTCGGGACAGGAACTGACTTGTGCGGGGTGGCCTTCACATTCACACGCAAAAAAAGGAACGATTGAGCACACGCATCATCAACTATTCAAAAAGGATTGTATCCTCAGGCAATAATGTACAGGGATGATTTCAATGTCAATAAAGTTGTATTCAATTCAATTCAGTATTCAGGGCTCTAAATACTTGGGCGTCTTATTTCTGAAATGAACAGAATGTAGCAAAAACAGAATGACAGTGCCTAGGAAATAACCGTGTCATCGAGAAAGAGCCCAACCCTGAATGTAATTAATTCTATTTGTGTGTCAACATCAGAGTGCAATGCAGCTGCTCATCCATGTTGAAAGCTGATGCCGATCCCAACTTATTGGGTGAAAGGCAGACGAGACCCGGGGCTGGTCCCCACTCACTAATACCCGCCCAATGACATAAACAGAGCTTTTAAAAATAGCCGCCGCAATTTAAGTTCAACAACAAACTTCTCACCTACTGATGTGCTGATCAAAAGCATGAAAATAATCTTCCACGCCTGCTTCTGTGGCGTCGGTATGACTCTCATCTTGCTCTGTACGAGCCGCAAAAGAAGCAGCTCCGAATACCTCGACTTCCCTTACATCTTCAGTGCAGTTTTAGAGGAAAAAAGTAACAAGTCTACCCAATTAGCTTGCTTCCCACTCTCCCCCATCTTCAACCTGATGTTGTTTCTTTACCCCTTCACAATGTCCTGTGTCTTCCCACAGTCATCCCACAATCAGTTGTGTTGGTGTGTCTGTTCAAAAAGCCTCTTCACAGCGCCTGGGTGACATTTTACTTTGTTTCTCAGCAACAGCCATAGAAAGAAGCAGACTGGACAGAGGAGACCCACACGGCTCATTAGCAAGTTGTAAACCCTCATGGACAGACACAACGTTGCACAAGGCACAAAAGGGGGGGGCAACCAAATTTGTACAATTTTTTATATATATATATATATACAGTATATATATATATATATATATATATATATATATATATATATATATATATATATATATATAAAATATATACACACACACACACACACACACACA
>CAAKHF010007527.1:0-14714 GCA_901007745.1 Hippocampus kuda
GGGGAACAAGGGCGGGCCGAGTGCATTTTGCCACCAGCACTCATCGTCCTGGTTGCCACTTACTCCCTGTCCACTTCTATTTAACAGAGGGAACTAGACAGAAATCGGACAAGCGCGTTACGTCAGAGCAAGTGCTCGCCATCGTTTCGGCGCGGCTGGAGAAAACGACTCACCTGCGGCACGTCTCTGACAAAGTCGTACGCGATGCCGTATTTGGGGATTTGACCCGCCGCCACACGCAAGTAGCTCGCTTTTTCCACCGGAGATTGCTCTTTTCGCGACGGAGCGATCGAGGAGCTCGTCCGCCCGCCTGCAGTCGACACGTCATCCAAAAATCTTTCTTGCTCAGCGATGGGCAGAAGGACGCCGGGGCCTTCCTGCGAATCCAGAGAGGTCTGGGCACTCTTCTCCATGCCAGATTTCTTCAACCTGGGCAGGAATTTGCCAGATTCCAGTTCGGACTTCCCATAGTACGGGCCCTCGCATTCCGCGTCGTCCTCGAGTGGTTTGAGATCCGCCTGAGGATCGTCGAAGACATCCACCGGCGCCAAGACGGGGAAATTCATTTCCTCTTTGTCAGTCTCGGCCTCCGAATCGCTCACCCCGCCGGGAGACAACTCGGAGGCCGATATCGGCCGGAAATGAGTCCTGGGGGAAATACGAATGGCCCTGTACTGCGTTTGGTTGATGCCATAAATTCGCGGGCAGAAGGCCTCGCTCTCCGAGTCGGAGCAAAGTATCGATTTCGGCTTGAACCCCGGACTGAAGGAGGCCATGTCCTCGGGCTCAAAGGAACACTCCACGTGGAGAACTTGAGAGAAGGGATTGTTCAAGTCCAAGGATCCAAACGGGTATTCTAAACGCTGCTCTTGGCCACGCAAGCCGTCGTAAGATCCCAGCAAATCTTCCCGGAAGATGAAAGAAAATCCCTTGTTGAATCCGTCTCGGCTCCCCGCGATGGCGTGCTCGCTTTGGCCGAAGGACACCAGCGGCCTCCACAGGCGCCGGTGTCCCGGAGCAAAGCAGCTGCCCTTGTTCACCAACACGTCTGCGCCCGCGATGGTGAGCATTTCCGAACTCGAACGAGACGCGGCGGTCGACGGCAGCAAGCTGTGCTGAGATTCATTCGGCGGCACGACGGCCCAATTCTTATCGCAACTTAACGTCGTGAACTCTCCGTACACGCCGCCGATGATGAAAGATGTGCTATCTTTATCTGATCTCAAGTCCCAGGGCTTGGACGGAGTCGTGTAGTCCCCGGCGCCATCTAACTTTGAGACTTTGTTTTTGGCTAAGTCCTGTTCTTCATTCTTGCCCTCCCAGAGGTGATACTCCGAGCGCTGCACTGCTTTTTTCTGAGGCGCCTCAACCGGACCGCCCTTGGCCGGCACCTCCAGGCAGCTGCCGCAGTAACCGCCCGAGTCTTCGGAAAACACCTTCTCGCTCATTTTCTCCCCACCTTGCCTTGACGCCGCCGACTTGGCCTCGCCGACTGCGGACCAAATGTCTTTGATTATTCCTGAGCTGTACTCGCCCCTTTGTTGGTTTGTGTTATCTGAGAAAACGCTCGTGCGGTACGGTTTACTCTCGTCCTCTTCCAATGCTATTCCACAAAGGGACTCCAATTTGGATTTTTTGGTGTAAGTCTGACAGGAGGCGGTGCAAATACTCGCCTCCTCACATTTGCGCCCCGAGTCCTCTTGCAAGAAGTCCAAGATTTCATCCTCGAGATATGTACCAGAAATCGGAGGGATGATACAATCAATTTCCTCGGTGCCAATCGGAGCGGCGGGGTCCTCGGCGGGAATAGTCCCGTGCTCGTTGTCTGAACGAGTCTCTTCTGAGTGTGACCATGGACTGCACGTCCGCGTTGAAAGGTTGGAGCAGTGTTCAGTTTCATCAAAGGCACTATTTTTGGTCCATATGAGCAAACGAGACTGTTTGTTAGCATGCGGGTCGAGACAGCTACTGGCGTCGGCGTTGCTGTCGTGAGTGACGGAGAGCGAGTCGCAGGGAAAAGAAAGAGTGGGACTGTCGTACTGCAGCTCAAAAAGGGAGAAGCCGGACGAGTTCGGGCCAGACGGCTCGCCGGCCGTCTCGGGAACTTGCGGCTCTGCCGCATTTGCGGATAGATTGCGCAGGGTGAAGGAAACACTATCGAGGAGCGGGGAGAGTCGAACGGGCGAGTCGCCCATGAAGCTTTCCCCATCGATATCGTCTGAAGTCGACGGCGAGAAACATCCCCAGACTTGAGCCATGCTGTGGAGATCCTCCATTCGGAACCCGTAAGATCCCGAGGCTTCCTCCAAGTCTGCCCTTATTGCACTTTTCCCTTGCTGCTCGAGTCCGTCGAACACGAAACAACTTTGCTCCTTGCTTTTTTGCCGAATCATGCTGAGGATCCGACTCTCTCGTAACGAGTCTGAGGCACTAGTATCCAATATGGATTGATAAATATCAACTTCATAGAAGTCGTCGAATTCTGGCAGATGCTTGTCATCTAAATGTCCCCTATCCTCTGGCCGAGGGCAGCTTGAGGTCCCGATGAGTTCCGCCGTCTCCTCGTCTGCTTCGCCGGACGCTTCCACAAAGTGGCCGTCCACAAAGGAGCCCGCGGCGAGATACGTTCTCGGGTAGTTCTCATTGGCGACGCAGATTCCCTGGATTCTTTCCGGCAGCACGGCCACGTCAGCTGCCGAGGCAAAGTCTACCGGGGAGCCGACTTTGCTTCGATACTTTGTTTCCAGCTTGCTTTGCTTGCTGCTAAAAGGTACAAAATAGTCTGTGATGGGCTCAGTGTACCAAAGTGGCTCCTCCATGTATTCCTTTGCGTTTCTCTCCTCAAACCGCATCTCGGTTGCTTGCGGCCAGGCGGGATCTTTATAAATCTCTTTCAGGGATCTTCTATTCTTCTTGTAAAGCTGCGGTGGTTTGCCCATCCCCCCCGTGTTTCGTTGCTCCTCTTTGTCCACAGCCTTCAGCTGGAGCTTCGGCTGTCCGCTATTGCGCTGCCTCTTATTCTTCGCAACCTCCCTGGATTTGTGCCTTACCCTAACCGCCTTGCTTCTGAATGACTTGTCGCCCTGGTTCCCGCTTGAGCTGGACCCCCCCTCGCTCGAGCCAGAAGACCAGGATCGGGCCCGATATTTGCCCTCGGACCTGTGTCTGGCTTGTCTCTTGGAGTGGGCCGTGTTCTTCTCCTCTGCTGCCGCGCCGCCATGGTATCGGTTCTCTTTCTCCTTCTTGCTTCGGCGGTGCTGGCCTCTCTCGGTTGTCGCGCTGGTGATGGTAGCGCACGCTTCAGGGTTCCGCTCCTTGGCAGCCTCGCATTCGCTGTTGCAATCTTTCGGGGAGGAAGTGTCTGTGCTGGTCTGTGGAGCGGCCGAGGATGATGAACTCGAGTATGCGCAGGCCTTGGCTTTGTTCCACACGGTCATGATCTCTTGGAGACAAACAGGCTTCTCTGACAAAGGTGGGAAAGCTTCATAATACCTGAGTCGCAATTGACAGAAGGGAGACACATTCAAACAAACATCCCATTTTTTTTCCTTGCTAATATTTAAATATGCAACAGTTGTGATGTGACTTACATTTCCACCTGGTCCTTTGAAGAGGGGGACTCAAATCGTTCGGGAGAATGTGCGCCATCAGACTTTTTTTGGATCTGTTTTTCCTCTGAAGGAAAAAAGACAATACATATACATGTATTTATAAATAAAATTAGCTTTTTCTAGTTTCACCTTAACTAAATAAGATGCATCATGCAAAAACAAACCTTTCTGTTTGTTTTGAATGTCCCTTAGTTTGGAGCAAAGCTCCTCGACCAGGCTTTCAATTCCAGAGTTCTGAAAAATGCAAACAAAAGACACCAGCAGCAGTTAGGGGTGCCGGTCTCATTGGCGTAATACTTAAGAGAGACTTGTGCCGTCATCCGAAAATCAAGAATTTTAAAACACAGGGCCAAAGCAGCAGAACGCGGCTTGACTGTGACTGCACTATATTTACTTAAGTATCTCAGTTGAACTCCGTCTAACTCTTCTGACACAACAACTTATGCCTTTCTTTAACCAGCAAAAATAAATAGGGGTGCAGTTTCCTCTGGGCCTACGTTTGCTTTTACCTCATTGTGCTGAAGCTGGTCAGCTGACAGCCAAATGTCTGCTGCAATCCCATGTCGCATATGCCAGTTAAAAAATAGACAGCACAGTCCAGTCCTCCCAGGGCTTGTTGCCAAGACCCAACCCCACGATATACCCACAGCACCCCTTTTACTTTGTGCGCAGTCATGATGAAGTCGGCGTAGGCAACATAGCCACCTGTGGATTTTCTCACATACATCAAGCACTACCATGCTTACTTCAAACCATTTGACATATTACCCTCAGTGGCAGAGTTCCATGAGCAAAAGCTATGTCTATACATGTACATTCAAGAGCATGGCATTCTCTAATTACAGGAAGCTCGGCCCGGGCAGCGCTTACCTCATCAGATGCAGAACGTAGACATTGCACCGCCGCTTGTTTCTTCATTTCCTCCAGACTCAGGTCGCTGCCTCCCTTCTTCTTACTCTTGCTCCATTTCTTCCCAGTTCCCTTCTCCCAGCCCAAAAAGATGTCATTCTCCTGTCAAACAAATGTTGAATAATTGAGAGCGGACCAAGATGTGCACCAAGATCATATTGTGAAACCTTACTTGAAGGTAGTCCTGCAGGTCATAGTCGTAGCTGTCATGCAGGAGGAGGCTGAGGACATAGCGGGTGTAAATCATGGCATCGATCCCGCACTTCTCCAGCTCCTGGCCCAGCCAGCTTTGCACTGGACCCAGCGACTGGAGCAGGGACATCTCTGAAGCCGGCAGGGGGGCCACAAGTGGGTCGGAGCAAGAGAGCGTCTCGGGAGGAGCAGGGCCGTCTGAATCGGTGCTCACAGGACGCATGAGACCTCAGGTGTTTGTTATCCTCAGGTGGACTGGCATCGCGAGGAGTTGTTTGTCGGGTGGTTGGTGGAGATGAGTGCGGAGGGAGGGCAACACGGAAGCCGGAACTTCTGAAAGGTGGGCTAATCACTCCAGGGGGATGCACTGAAGGGGTTCTACGTGAGGAGGCATGTGGGATTATTTTTCCCCTTTTTGGTTGCTTTCAGCAAAAAGGGTGATTTTATTTGTCAGGCATGGCTTGTGCCGCTGATGGATCTCAGCTGCGCAGCTAAACACAACAATGTGTTTGCGTCACACGGAGGCGCCCATGTCGTGGCAATCACTTCGCCAGCGCCACCTGAAACACAGCGGACAGACATGTCAGTGGATGGGGAACATTTCTTGGCTTGTCTTCAGCAATGAACATATTACAAAACGCCTATTCATACCAAGACACCCCGGAGGCAGACTGCAATCAACAACCACTCTTTACAATTTGAATATTCCGTTTGGTAGAAACAGCGAGATCATCTAACCATTTAAACCGATTTCGGAACACAACACATGGCGCTCAAAGCCAAATAACCCACAGACAGCAGTGACACTGCGTCAGTCAAAAGGTGAGATTGTGATGCTTCCTTTGAAGCCAAGTGGCAGGAAAACACTTGCTGTCAACAACATGTGTTTTGGAGGCTTACATCTGGTACGTAAGACAATGGACATTGCGCTGTTGTGATTTGCCCATGTGGCAGTCAGTCAAGGAAGGCCCATTACAGGACAGGTTACCTATTATGAGACATCAAAAGGACAAAGCTAAGAAGCTTAACTGTGTGCTGCGGCTCGACACACTTGCATGAAGTCCAGATAAGTTACCTTGGCTGGCTGGCCTAATCAATAACTGTGTAAATGCTGAGGAGCTCTAAGAATGTCCATATTCCAAAGGTTCCCACTTTTCCCATGATTCTACATTAAGGTCAAAGAGACATTAATTGAAAAATTGACCATCCCCCACTCCGAATTCAAACTGTTCAGCTCATTTGTATCATGTTGGTAACGACTGTCCACATCCCCGAAATTCCAGTCAAGTTTACAAATTCATGCAATATTTGATCTATTTCCCTCCACCTTTCTCATTTCTTGACCAATTGAAACCACTCCAACGACAAAATAGTCACCTCTTTCGGGAACTGTTGGAGGGGTGGGGTTGTCAAAATTTCACGCAAAAATCTCGAGATTAAGTCATACTTGACATGCTTTATCTAATTCAACCATTCTAATTTCAACAATTCGATTAATTCCACAGTATTTGCGTGTAATTTTAAAATTCTCCAGCTGCGTAACAGGATTTAGTTAGGTATACAACTCTGTGAAACATGCGACCTACAAGCATTTTTGTTTTTGTTTTGGGGGAATTGTGACTCATGTTTTAGGACTGTATTTTGTTCGCAGTGTACTTCCAACTTTGTTCGACTGACAGCCACAGTCCCCCAAACGCCGTGGGTGTTCTTCTAGGTAAAAGTTTCTCCCGGTTATTGCACAAAACGACATCTTAAAACGTGTCCGCGCTCGTTCGCAGTCTAACAAGGTTAGCTGGACCACCGACCTTTAATGTTAGCTCAGCAGCTAATCACGTTGCACATCAAGCTAGCTCGCCTCGTTCAATCGGGCAAGTCATATCGGCAACACCAACGTCACTCCCGAAAACTATGCGGCTACTTTCGCGTGTGTTGACGCGCTATTTTTGCTTTCACTTTGCCGTCTGTCCGGCGAATGACTTGTTCCATGCGCGGTGACATTCGAGCTCCAGGGCGCAACCGTCAAGCTAGCAAGCGGCGACCCTCTGACATTAGGCCAAGTCGTTTACTTGGAAGTGGGCAGCATGGCATCCGAAATGTTGGGAGAGGTCAAAAAGTGAGCGATCGGATCCCAACGCCCGCTTCGAAGTAGGCTTGTTGTTGCGGGGAGGAGGAGGAGCTGCAGCTGCTGCTACTGCTTGTGGAAGGCTAACCGTTGAGGACTTGACAGTTGCCCTCTTCAAAAATGTGCGCCATGTCGTCACACAGTTAAAAGCGAGGAACGCGCGGAGAATAAAAGGCACGACAACACACGAACGCCAGGCCGCTCGACGTACCTGCGAGCGGGCTGAAGAGGAGAGCAACACCGAAAGGGGAGCGGCTACTTGTTACTTGCTGCCGTTCCGAGCTCAGGCTCTGGAATCCGCTGCGGTAGCATAGCGTATCATGGACGCCGACAGAAATGGCGCTGTTTTCACGTCCAGTGATACTTGAGAGGGGACGGGGAAAATGGCGACATTCAGGCTCAAGCGAACGGAAGCGGAGCCCGTTGAATGCCAGCTCGCGCCAGAGCCACAATGGCTGACATTGGAAGCCAGTTTCAGTTGAAGGACGGCGCTTCATGCGCCACCTCCTGAGTTGGTATCTAAGCAACGAGGCAAACCTCTGCCGTCCTATTACCAGACAAGGGCTCCTTCCGCCAGGGTATTGCATCAGAAACACAAGTAGTACGCTAAACGCCGGTTAATTATTCTTATTGTTATTATTCTTATTATTATTATTTATTATTATTATTACTGTAATTACAATTTCATTAATAATAATAATAATGAAATTGTAATTACAGTAATAATTGTTATTATTTTTTAATAATATTTTTTCTATTTGGTCTATAGTCAATTAACCATGTTTTACTCTGCCATCTACAGCCAGGTCGGCATTACAAATGAGAATCTGTTCCCAGTGTCCTTACCTGGATAAATAAAGCTTACAAAAATAAATGAATTTTGCTGCATCCCTACAGCAGTGTTTTTTGTGTGTGTGTGTGTGTGTGTGTGTGTGTGTGTGTGTGTGTGTGTGTGTGTGTTCAGGGAAAATAAATTAAAAGGACTCACTCAAAATCCCAACTCCAGTTAAGCATAACTACCATCACAAAAGGGAATTTATGTGACGTGTGAACGGTTATTTTTGTTTAAAGCACTACAAAAAAACAATATAATTTATGGGAAATTATTTTTGTTTGAAAACTGGCTCCCTACAGCGTTACTTAAAAAGTCTTATTTTCATCCTTCTTTCTGATTTTTTTTATACAATAGCTCTGGCACGATTGTAGCTTTCTTAAGCACTTTTGTTTCTGGCAAGTGTTGTAACTTCCACAGAGCCATCTGGCGGTTCAGGTTAGTTTTTTTTTGCTGGGGGGGTGACCACTTGGCCTGTCGAGTGGCACACTTCACGTGACCTTTTGGGACACAATGAGTCAAGGCTACATGAATGTCATGTTTCAATTGTCATAGCTGTGAAAAATGACCACCAAGCCATGATCTCTTGTGGCTAGTTACTAGGGTAACTAGAGTACATATTGACTCGTGCATCTGATTTGCATCTGCATCCGAAGCCCTTGAGCCAAAGGTCAAACACTTCATTGATCAGGAGCAGCGCACGCAGATGTGTGATGATGAGGACACGTGGCCTTTGTCAATATCGGCAAAACAAAATCACTGAAGTCCAATGGATAACAATGATTTTATTTTTATTTTTTTGTTATGTAGCACAGCATGTGGAGGGACGTTCACTTTCAAAACATGTGTTCATTAAAATGGTCTATTTGGAGCAGATGACACAGTTCAAGGGTGCTCAGTAATCCACTCGGAGGGGTTTTTCAGACAGGGGCCAGTCAGTGGTATTCACTGGCCGGGAAAGCAAAACATAAACATTCAATGTTTGAAAAATGTCTGCTTTTTTTTTTTTTTTTTGCATTTTCAATGAAGCAATTGTGACAATTTTTCAGTATCCCTTTTTGTGTGATATATTATCTGTCTTTGTTCCAAAAAAAAAAAATCTACCTAACTTTTTCTCTTCACCTACTGCTACGGCCATGTTTTTAATTTATTTGTGCAATGGGCAGCAAATGACTGGACTTTGGACTAAGTTTCTCCAGGAACCGCTGCAATAGAACATACAATGACTCTGCATTAAAAAGTCAATCAATTACGATCCAATCTCCCCAGTGGCTTTTTTATTGAACAAAGCAGTCAGTGATCATTGCTGCTTAGCATCAAACATCCACATAACACTTCCCCTTGATGAGATGGTAATTCTGACAAAAGCTTAGTTGTTTTATTTCGCAGATCCCCAAGGCGGATTTTTTTTCACAGTGTGTCTGATAAAGTTGAAAGTCTCCTCGTCCTGTGATTCCCATGTCTTAGTAGGCCGCTCAGTCAAACTTTACTGCTTTTAATTATGTCACAGTCGGTCAAAGCGGGAGGGGGTGATTGCGTCACATGGTGCACAGAATATGCGTTATCAGGACATTCCAGGCACGCGTGTTATTTCAATGCAAAACTTTGCGATCCTTGTGATGAAACCAGCGAAGCAGAGTCACGTCGATGAATTCACGCCTGCGGCGTTGCCGTGAAAATTCAAATTAGAGCTTTTTTGCAAAGTTCTTCAACTGATTGCGGTGGCAAAGCGGTCTGCTGTATGTGGGTTAAAGGTGAGCGGCTTGTGCACTATGAGTGGGGCCTTTGTGCCATCGCTCCAACCTCAGGAACAGTCATGACTTGACCTGAGACAGACTTAAGGTGCTAATTTTCAGAGTCTGGCCCCATACTAACCTGTTACTTTGTTATGCCAGAAAAGTACATATTTCATTGTGGGGTGATCTAAGCTCGCAGTTATGAATTGAGCTCACTTCACAACAAGCAAGTGTATGGCACATACTGTAGATAGTATTCTATATAGTATTCTTTTAGTATTAGTATTCTTTTTTGCATTCTTCAAAAAAGAGGCTTTAAGACGTTTGCGACTCCCAGCTGAAATTTGCTGTCAAACTAACTTAAACAAAATTAATCCTACCTCGTTTATTATGAAAGCAACCACATATCTTAGCCTTTCAGTCTAATGCTAACTACCACCTGTGTTCCGTTGCTATTACCCTTTAAGATGTACTGAACACAAACTGTGCACGAACACATGTCAACTGAAAGTATAACAGTATGGCGAGTCATATGTTATTTATCTTCTGCATAGAATGACACTTTTTTTTTAGGAGAGTTGAGACATCTAAATAAACACATCACAACATATTTTTTTCTGTAATGGACTATTGATATTCCTACTCATTTCAATAGAGACAAAATGCAAAACTTGACTTATGACTTAATAGGACTTCAAATTTGGTTGGGACTCAACTTGACTGGCTTGATTTTGACACCTGAGACTCAATTCTGACTTGCAAATACAATATGTGACTGACTCCGACTCTAATATATTATCACAAAGGCACTGCATCCAGTTTGACGGAATGCTTCCGTAATGACAACGTGATAGGAATGTGCGGTATGGCACAAGACATGCAATCAGCTGGCCAGTCGAAGCAAACAAGTTGAAGGCGAGAGATGCTGTCACACCCGCCAGCTACCTGACTGATTTGTTTTGGAAAAAGACAGGACAACCAAAGTGTCGGCGGCCCGGTAGTCCAGTGGTTAGCACGTCGACTTCACAGTGCAGAGGTCCCGGGTTCAATTCCAGCTCCGGCCTCCCTGTGTGGAGTTTGCATGTTCTCCCCGGGCTTGCGTGGGTTTTCTCCGGGTGCTCCGGTTTCCTCCCACATTCCAAAAACATGCATGGCAGGCCGATTGAACACTCTGAATTGTCCCTAGGTGTGAGTGTGAGCGTGCATGGTTGTTCGTCTCTGTGTGCCCTGCGATTGGCTGGCAACCACTTCAGGGTGTCCCCCGCCTACTGCCCGAAGACAGCTGGGATAGGCTCCAGCACCCCCCGCGACCCTAGTGAGGATAAAGCGGTTCGGAAGATGAATGAATGAATGAATGAACCAAAGTGTCACAAGGCAGTCACCAAACAATTGGTTGACAAAAATGACACAGGGAGAAAAAGAGACTGGAAGTGTTACAGAAAGGCATATTCCTGTTGTGGTCACCTTAATCCTTATTAAGCCGGTGTAATGTATTGAGCGTTTACAGGTTAAGGAAAAAAGGGGTCAGGTTGGCGACCTCCCAAGCCGATTAATGGAAGTCATTTGATGCAAAGAGTGTATTTGCCACTAGAGAGCAGCAGAGGCATGCTAAATAAACGTTGGCCAACTCTTGAGCCAAGGTCCATTATTTTACATTAGAAGAATCTCAGGGCATACGACGAAACAAAAAAAACATCTCAAAAAATATATATGGTGATGTAATGTTGTCTGATTTTACATTCACATTGAAGAGCAAAGAGTGTTGTTAACAACCCTGTCAAATTTGATTGATTAAAAAAAATCATCAGTTTAGAATGAAATGAGGCTTCAAAATCGTGAAAAGTCAGACTTGTGACAAAACAACAAACAAATAAGCAAAAATTCCTCCTCTTCACTCTTCAGACTTTCTCTGCGTGACATGTGTGCGTTCACTGCTGACAATGCGACACTCTGAAACAGCCATGCAAGGAAACGATGTGACAGTGCTTTCTACTGTCTTCATTATTAATTTATTGTTTTATTGCTTATTGCTGTATATATGATATTTGCTCCATGTACAGCACTTTGTATACAGCGGTGGTTGTTTTAAAGTGCTCTATAAATTGTAAATTTCCCCAGTGTGGGACAAATAAAGGATTATCTTATCTTATCTTATCTTATCTTATAAATACAGTTGAGTTGGGTAAGACCTCTTTGGTTTGTGGTCATAGCTGGCTGGCTAACCTAAGCTAGCTCCGGCGAAGGTTGAAATGACACCCGAAACTGTCTGCTAGATAACAGATTTTCTCTTCACTGTAAAAAAAAAAAACAAAACAAAATGAAACAGACAAACAAAGAAACCCTTACAGCTATTTTAGCTTGCTAACCTGACCGGATAACCATGATGCGAATGAAGTACTCTCGGTCTTTGCATGTTCTCATCAAATATCTTCGAACAGGTAAAATGCATGTAGAAACAAATTTCTGAATTCACTTTCTGCTCTTCAATAATCGGAACAAGTGAAGTCATGGTCTTTTGCTGTGAATATCTGTTAGAATCTGTTGCGAGCGTATTGTTTGTTTGGACTTGCCTCGTTGAGACCAGTGAGCTTTTGAATGACTTGCGATGCTGACATTTTTACCTTCTTTTGTTCAACGACAGAAGGCCCTTCTCTTGTGTGTGTAAAGAAATGACCACTTGTTCAAGCACTGAAACCGGTTTTATTTCAGCGACCTCCACCAGGCCTTGTCAGAGGGCACATCCTGCCACTCACTTCTCAGGACAGCAAGCGGACTTTAAGAAGCAGGCGAGGCAGGAAATGGAGATCATGAACTCCTTGAAGTCAATTTCGCCATCTCCATCAAAATCCATTAGAAGCTTTTGCCCGTCTGGGTTTCCCTGTGCTGCCTGGACACACCAAGAACACAAAGTGGAAAAAAATACTGTTCAATTACTGAAAAACCTGAGTAACTTCCGATTTATCAGAGCATGAACTACTACACGCATGCCTATTGAACATTTCTAAATGCTCTAACACTCATGCTAATTTCTACTAGTCTGTTTTTGTTGCTTTGCCGTAAATTTTACCATTAAGCTCATGGACATTTCTTCATAGTTTGAACATTTTGTTCAGTTCAATTCATATTTGTCTATCCATTTTGCAGTCAAGTGCATGTCACCTTCAAAAGATTGGGCAGCTCTTTCTCCATCAGGGTCTTGACCTCCTTCCTGCCCAGGGTGGCCTTACTCCCCTCGGCGCCGGCGTGTTCGTCAAAGACTTGGTAGAGAGTGAAAAAGGTCTTCTCCAGTGCAGTTAAATTTAAGTCACACATTGTGGAAAGGGACGTCAGCGAGTGCCGGCAGGAAGGAATTGTGGGAGATGAGTTGCATGGGGCCTGGTGGAAGCTTGTTTTATACCTTGATGGGACAAAGGCTCAGATGGGCAGGGACCAGTTGAGCAACACATCAGGTTATTCTGGTCGAAGTTTGTAACTAGAGGTACCATAAACTGGAAATATGACATTGGTCATAATAGGAAGAATGAACAGACGCCCAGTGTACATACAGTATTGAACAAAGGCCTTCTTTATGGTATTTACTTGTTGCTTAGTTTAAGGAGTGGCCTTTGTATTTCAGGGTGTTGATATAGCATGAGTGTGTACAAAAGTGAAAAAGGCTTGTTACATTGGCACATTTCCAAGTGGCTGAGAAAGTAAGGATGGGGACATTTTCCTTCAATTTTTTTTTTTTTTTGAACATGAGTGAATAACTCTTTATTTTTAAAGATGGCCCTTTCATTCTGCTGCACAAATAAAAGCTCAAATAAACAAGTTGGTTACAAAGCGAAACTGGCTGAAATGTCGCAGATGTTGTTTCCACTTCCTGTCACTGACCTGCCAGTCACGGCCACATAAAACACACACACACACACTTTCCGCTCGGTTTCATGGCCCGGAAATTGCATGACATGAAAACCCGCTCACTGCTGAGACGGTTGTCAATTCACAACTTCTGCTCCTATAACTAATTTTCAAGAGGAAATATGACATTTATACACTTCAATGCCCACAAAAGTTTATCAGGTGAAATTTCACAAACAACCAAAGCAGAATTTCCTTCACTTTTTGAGTATTGTATACCAAACCAGTGGTAGGCAACCTGTATCTTATTTGTGTGTGCGCGTGCGTGTGCGTGTGTGTGATAGCTGGCGCCAAGATTTATTGAGCTTTATTTGACCCTTGGTAGGCATATCATGTTAAATCCAAGAATTTTTAAAGAACACGGAACATTTAATGCAATTTAATACAAGCTCAGATCGATAAGATATAAGGTAGACAGCAAGCTAGTTAAATAGCTAAATGGCTAGATACATGGCTAGATGGATCACGATTTGGCTGGCTGGCTAGCTAGTGTATTACTGCACTAATATTTGTCATCGCTAGCAAGCTAGATAGATTGATTGATTGATATATGGATGGTTAGCTAGATAGATATATTCAAATGGCTCTTTGAGTATTTAAGGCTGCCAACCCCTGATTTAGATAAGATACAAGCAGCAAAGGTGAAGCCATGGGGACATTCTCTACATACGATATATGCAGTAGTCATCACCAAATCTTCGGATCCTCGTCCTCAGCCACTTTCCTTCATCTCCACATGCTCAAAGTAATCGACGGATTCGTACACAACCACCTGACACTGAAACACAGATGGAAATCACACATGACATGGCCCTTGACCTTTCACCCCACAGTCTGATTGGACTCACCCACTGGGCCGAGCCTGCGGAGGAGCTGCCGCTGCTGTGTTTATCCATGTTGGCGTTGTCCGAGTCCAAGTGGGGGCTTTCGTAAATCACCCGACTGACTCCTTGTCTCTCACACACACACACACACACACGCACGCGCAGACACACACACACACACACACACTGCAAGACTACTCGTCCTTTCAGCGAGGTCGCGCACTCCATTTGCCGCGTGCACTCTGGAGGGGTGGAGGGAGGGGCAGGGCCGTGGGTTCAAAGGTCGTGGCATGAGCTGCCGTACTTGGAAGAACATGTTTGCAAAAAGTAGACAAAAACACATATGCACAGACAAGAATTGTTTTTCCCACAAAAGCCAAATCATGCTTAGATATAAAAAAAAAAAAAAAGAAAATCGTTTCCTTGTCTCCAGGCTTTTGTCGTTTACAAGTGATAATAATAGCTGCACACTTGATAAAGTATCTTAGACATGTATATCAACTATATACATTTGCATGACGTTGCCTTTTTTTTCTTTTTTTTTTTTTTTTTGTGCCCGCCAACGTGGCCGTGGATGTTGTTGGTGGA
>CAAKHF010007527.1:14734-34575 GCA_901007745.1 Hippocampus kuda
GAGGAGCTGCCGCTGCTGTGTTTATCCATGTTGGCGTTGTCCGAGTCCAAGTGGGGGCTTTCGTAAATCACCCGACTGACTCCTTGTCTCTCACACACACACACACACACACGCACGCACAGACACACACACACACACACACACACACACACACACACACACACACACACACACAGCAAATTAGCTGTGATAACACTGAAGAAAAAAAACAACAACAAATATGCTTCCAATGTGTGCAACCTGGCCAGTGGGGCAGTGGACATATGAATGTGCATGGAGCTGGTCACAACTTGGCAGCCAAACTCTGTTTTTTTGTTGTTGTTGTTGTTTTTGTCTTGGTGTTTGTTCTCCTTCGTGTGGACCCATTCGGGACTTTTTTCAGCATTTTGGCCACGACATTCGTCGAAGGAGAAGAATCTCTGCTTGATGGTTGCGCCTTCTTGGCAGCACGTGTGTACCAGCACTGACTGTGATGACAGGGAATGTCAAATATTTGACTGTCGCCGATCGACAGCCCTGGGGCGCTTGTGTTTTTTACGCCTGTAATGGGCAGCATTTTTCACAGCCCCGTTTTGTTCAGCGGAGATGTCGGCGCTGTTGGAGAGCCTGCGTTAGTGCGACTGGATGGATGGCTGGTGGACCTGAGGATGAGGAGAGAGGAGCGCCGGTGTGGAGCGCAGATGCATATTGGGAACTGAGAGTCGCTGATTGGAATTGAACTCATTATATTATGTTAACTGTTCTGTAAAGCGCTGTGTTACAGCTGTTGTGAAAGCGCTATATAAAGATGTATTGTATGCTGCACTAATATTTGTCATATTTAGCAGAGGATAAAGAATATATGTCTGTGAATATTGCTATATTGGTTGTCTACGTGTGCTCCTGCATTGTTTGCAACGTTACAACACAGCCACATCGATCCTATTTGTTATCCTGTCCTTGATGTTTGTCATGTGTTAGCAACAAGCTAACAGATCGTTTCGGGTAACCATAAACTTCAACTGGGAGTGGCCCTAAACAGCTTGTAGGCTTCTTCTATGGACAATAATCATTTACTATCTGCCAAACTGCTGCTTGTTGTGAAGTGAATTAAGTCTATCAAGTTAAAACAAAACAAAAAAAAAAACATCTGAATCAGGTCATTTTTAACTCAAGGCACAACTGTAAAAATATGATCGGGTCAATATACTTTTACACTTTCAGTTATTTTGAACAAAACCATTACTTAAATTTGGCCACACACAAGAAAAATTTGTTTTGCTTCCCTGTATTGTTTAAAAAAATAAATCAATTAAAAATAAAAGTAACACCCTAACCCGCCCCCCAATTTATTATTTCTTTAACTGACCTTTTGTTTGTTTGAGTTTGTAGACGCAGGCGGGTGCTAAGAGCAGCAACAAAACCACCGGAGCCAAGGAAATCCCGAGTGGAACCCAAAGAGCACTTCTGGACTTTCCTGCAGCATGTAGCATGTGGAAAGCCATTTTCTGAACAAATATTCAACAAACTCAAGCAAATGTGCCCTTAAGCCTTGCTTGCCTACCTCCTTCTGCATTGCCATTTGACCTTTGGCGTGTTACTCTTATGACTGTACCGTTTCCTCTGTTCTCCATCAGGGACGGAATTTCCACAATGACCCAGCACACGTATTTGGCTGAGTCCGCTTTTGTGATGTTTGTCCATTCTAGGCACACACACCTCTCAGCACTTCTTTGCAGAGTCGGCTGGCAAGATTGGTGTGGGTAGAAGGATTCCTTATTGACAGTTGCGTTGATCAGCCACTTGACTTTGACTCTGGAGAAGTTGCCTGTCCAACAGCAGCTGATGTTGACCAGCTGACCCTCGAAGACGTCAATGTCAGCACTCTGGCTCACACGCAAAGGGGACGTATCACCTGCAGGCAGCCAAGACATGATCAGATCGTAGACTTGGAAAAAATAAATAAAAATCTGAGTGGAGCGTGGTGCTCATCCATCATGCGGCAGGTTCCACGTCTTCATTTCAAATTTGCTTTGACTTACTCCGTGATGAGAGAGCGCAGTGGGCGGCAAGAAGCAGACAGCTCAGCAGATGCTTCATCTTTCAACACTGAAAACAAGAGGCACCTCTCCACATCCTCTCGAAAACCCTCCTACGGCTCACACAGACATTGAGAAAGATGACAACTTGGCCTTGTGTACAATTAATGACTTGGGGGTGGGGAGGGGGGGCGTAAACACAAAATTGGTAGTCAAATGTGAGGTCTCTATCGGGCTGAACAATTAATTAAATTCAAACCATCATTGCCATGTATAAAATGCAATTTTCAAATCGCAAAGGTTACAGTATTTGAAAAAAGGGCTTTACTTTTGATATACATGTACAAATTTGCATTACTGTTGTAATTTGACTTCTGTTTACAGCACACATACATATTTGCTAGAATTTTGTGAAGTTGCCAGAATGTAGTGTCATAAAATTCACATAACATGAATGAAGTGTTTTGGAAGTCCACACCTCTAGGTTAAGGAGACTGTAAACGGTCTTTCATATTCATTTTTGGTTCATCTGCCTTCATTTTAGTGTAAAAACCTAAATATGTTCAATAACTCTAATAGTTGGTTGTAATAGTTTAATTTATTGCCTGTTCGTTAAAAAAAATATTGGATTTAACTTTAAAAAAAAATCGCAATCGCATTACTGAGGGGGAATAATATATGTATATATATATATATATATATATATATATATTATATATATAATTTCTAAATTGTTTAGCCATAGTCAATAATACAATTTTTAAAACATCAGTTCATGTGACAAATTTTTGTGTGGTGATATTTAAGTGGAGGTCAGTTCCTGCTGAGAGTGCTGAGAAAAAAAAAACACCCACGGACGCAGGAGACGTTGTTAAAATGCCATTTAAATAAAAGGTAAGAGTTGACAAAGAACATGTTTGTGAGAGGAAACATTCAGACAGACAGGCAGCCGGTGCTTTCAGAGTGAGGAGGATCAGGAGAGAGCGGACGAAAAAATAAAGATGTCAACTCTCCCGAACTCCCACTCCAGCACCTGTAGTCAGTAGTAAAAGTCACATAACAAACAACATACGCACAGGGAACATTTACAACGAGTGCCGTCGATCAACCCCTTCAATTCCATAGGAAAAGTTTTTGGCGGAAAGAAAGAAAGGAGGGCGGGGATTTGCGGTTAAAACAAAAGAAAACATTGATAAATTAAAGTACCGTTATAGTTGTGCAACACAATTTGCTTAAAAAAACAACATAGAATGGTAGTGTGTCGTAAAATGGCCTTCTTCAGAAGAGATGACTGCGCAGTGCAACGCGGAGAAACTGTTGAGGCTGTAGCACCACACGCTGGCCGACTACCGCCATTACAGCTACAAATTCGTCAAGCGGTTTCAATTGCGGGCATGAAGGATTCCTGGGATTTTTTTCCCCCACTCTACAGTACCAGAAGTCGTAAAAAGTGAAACGGGACAGCAAATCTTAATCACTCAGTGGTTACCAGGAAAATCAAGCAATAGTAAAAGTAGGAACATGTTTTTGCTATTCATGATTTTGATATGTCCGCTGATAAAAAGTAAAAAATAACAGCTCTAAGGACAAGAACCAAGTAAAAAAAATAAAAAAAAAAAAAGGAATATCATTAGTACACGATCTAGCTACTTACTATCCCGCATTAAAATCATTACAGCCCCCATTTGTACAAACAACAACTTCAAGTGAAGGACATCTCCAACTCAGAATGGACGGGTGTGGAGGATGAGGACATGGAGTCGTCCAAAGGAGGCGTGACGGTGCCCGTGCTCCTGTACCACATGCCGTGATGAGGCGTCGACGGGTTGCTGGGCGTGGAGCAGTTGGAGGGCGGGCCCGAACCGGAGCCCGAGCCCGGGCTGCTGTTGTTGGACATGGGCGAGCAAAGGGCGTTATTGCTCAGACCTTTGTTTTGGAGCTCCAGCTGCAAGTGCTGGCAGATTTCCTCTGGGAGCCGCTGATACTCGTCCTCCAGGTTGCTATCCAGCTCGACCTGAAGCTGCACAGCGAGAAGGGGCAAAAATAAATACGAAAAAAAACAAAACCTCAACAAGAACTGCTATATTTGACAGCAAAAAAATATTTTAATTAAGTATATTTCAGAGTCGTAGCTTTTTTTATTATAAGGAGTTGAATAAGTACTTGTACTACAATCTTTTTTTTTTTTTTTTTCATGTCAACTATCTGTACTTCTAGTCAAGTACATTGTGAGCACTTGTGAGGCGTCTACTTTGCACATTTTGCAACCAGCCTATGACGTGGACCTAAGCGATCGTGGCTCACCGCCGGCAGCTCCTCGTCGATGTGCTGCAGCACCTCTCGTTGCCTGAGCTTCAACTTCTCCAGCCTCTTCTTCTGAGCCTCCTCCAACTGCGGCGGAGGGAAAACACGTACGGGAAAGTCGGGTCAGGGATTAAAAAGCCTTCAATCAATAAATCCACACACATCCAAATATAGTTTTATTCAAGTGTGCTCACCCTGTGTATTAAGCTGACAGATTCATTAATGTGTTTCCTGTTGATGTCATTCAGCTCTCTGCAGATGTGAGGGAAGAAGAAAACCATTGGAGTCAAAATGAATGAATAATGACAAACGCATGAATATATGAGTAACCAGTTACATCTCAGCCTTGTCTTTGTCCCGGCTCTTTGCTTCACTGATGCTGTTCTGCCGCTTCCTATCCAGGATTTTCTGCAGGTCTTTCCTCTCCCTGTGAGCGGAAAAATCAAAACGCTGAAAGAAAAGTTGTAACGTCGGTCCTGAATCCCTCAACAACGGGGCCACGCGTACCTCTCGCAAATCTCCCTGAGCTTCTTGAGTTGAGCTGCTTGGCATTCATGCGCCGTTTCCTTCAACTTCTGGAAAGACTGAAAACATGCAACGGGCACAAGCGGGTGAGCGACACTCGCAGGTGAGCGACTGGTCAACTTTGGGCGAAAGGGATTCCCCCGCACCTCCTGCAGGTACGCTTGCTGTTTCTCCCTCTCCAGCAAATGCAGCTGCTGCCGCAGCTTCAGTAGTTCCTGCATCTGCCATTCCCTGAGCTGGACCGTCTTTTTCTCATGCTCCTGATCCAGGGCTGAGAGCTCTCGCTGCACCGGCTCTTGAGGCTCGCTGAACAAGGAGGACAACACATGAGGAAGCGTCATGGGCCTGCTGCTTCTACGCTACTCTTACAGAGTCTTACTTCTTTTTGACGCTGCGTTTTAGGTGTTTCTCCATCTGACTCCGCCTCCTTTGCACATCAGAATCCAGCCGAGTACTTCGAGTCTTCTGTTCTTTACTCAGATTCCACACCTAACACACACACACACACACACACACACACACACACACACACACACACACACACACACACACACACACAGTGTTACAAAGTACATGGACTGGCGCAAGATTTGCTCTCAGAAAGCTGATGCAATGGTTCCATCTTTATTTTGAAATATTGCTTTTACTTTGAAAATGTGATACCGGAAGTTGCGTGTTAAAGAATCTCCGTATGCTTTACGCAGACGCAAAAGCCGAGAAGCATTTGTAGCGGCATTTGCCGTCCATGTTGCTGACTTTTTCCTGTTCCATTCCTTGTTGTTTTGCCCAAGCCGAGTGAATATTCGTTAGTTAGTTAGTTAGTTAGTTAGTTAGTTAGTTAGTTAGTTAGTTAGTTAGTTAGTTAGTTAGTTAGTTAGTTAGTTAGTTAGTTAATATCATACGTTTGTTGAAGCATCACATTTTTGACTGGAAGCATTATCCCTGGGAGAAGATTGCAATTGGTTGACAGCAGGCCCAAGTACTATTTTGCTTTGTCTGTCGTGATTAACGTTGGGCTCAGCAAAGCTATCTTTGTCGTGAATGTCATATGTTGTATTTCGGAACTTTTAGTTCTACAGTGTGCTGCGGTGCAATAAACATATGTAAAAGGAACTCGAGTCTCACAATCAATCAATGGGCGGCAGTTTTTTTTTTCACGGATCATATACACAAACGCAGATTCTTTTACATACTCTCTAAACATACAATTTTTAATTTTATTGCTTGTTTCAGTCATGTAATCCTTCAATGTTAAGTGAGACTCTATTAATAGTGTTCAAAGTAAAATTTGGTTTCTAACCACTGCAGTCCCCAAGTTTCAAAGAGACTATAGTTTTCGCCATAAATCCATTTCTTTCAGCATTTTTTTTCCAAAATCCGTTGAAAAGGAGGCCACAATATATAAATGCCAAAACAAGTGTGTCAAGGACCCAACACTAAACAAAGTTGAGTTGTAACTTCATTTCCTGTTTCTCCATCTCTTCCAATAAATTGATTGGACAAACCAGACCATACACAGTTCTCAATTAGTCACATTTTTCATATTGTACAACACAGTGCTATTCTTCTACCGCCACATTTAACTTAAAATTGATGTGTGTACCTTCTTCAGATGTTTCTTTCGTAACTCTTTGAGGTCTTTGCTCTGCTTCTTAATGAGCTTCAAGTAGTTCTTGGTCTGCTTCAGCTCTTCTATTGACTGCGCCTGCACGTCTGAGAGATGTCAACAAAAGTGAATATCGGGCATTCATTTGCCGTAAGGGGTGGGGATGGACAAACGCGCAACTGAATGGAGAGACAGACACACGTGTCGAAAGTGATGGGGCGGCATGGTGTTACCTGCTAGAACAGCAGCGATGAGGTCTTCCTTTTGGCTTTGCACTACGCAAACGCGCACAAAGGAAGGAGGGAGAAGCAGACGTGTGAAATGGAGGATGGGGAAGCAAATCGCGCGGCGGCAAAAAAGCACAAATCAGTCAATGACACATAGAGAAGGTCAAACTTTTTGCACCCGTCGCTACCTGGCTGGATGATATCGGGACATTCGTCGGGTCGGCAAGGTGCGGGGAAGGGCGATGTGACGCGCCCTTGGATGACTTCGCACTCCCTCTTGGCCTCGCCTTCTCCGGGCTGGTTGGGGAAATGCTATGGAGGAGCCAGTGTACTTGTAAGTGAAAGTGCCTAAAAAACTCAAAATAAGCCACGCAATCATGCGGGCACCTCATAGTTCTCCATGAGCACAGCCAGTTGCGTCTCTCGTTTTTGACGATACATGGGATCGGCCAGGGCATCGGCGTACCCTGAAGACACAAATTCAAATGAAAATAGAAATATTTTGGCTTTTAGGACTGTGTTGTCCACTGGGGTGCAAGGATTTTGAAAAATAATTTCCAGTAGGCATAATTTCCCATGAATAAGGGCAAATTTTTGCCCCCCGACCTAAAAAAATTCAAATAAAATCCAAAAGTGTCCCCCCGTATTGTTAACGTACTTCGGGAGGGTGTGGAATTTATTTTTTCTGTATGTGTACCGGTTAAGCGGACTTTTCCTAACATCGCTGGGTGTAATTACTTTTGACAGCCACTAGATGGTGGTAATACGCTGTCTGTTCTGAAGACCTGACATGTTTCGTGAATGCTCAAATTTTAGGGCAGCATGTGTTTGCAAGGCAGCAGCGGGCTAACGCTTTTTTATATTGTGCATTTCACACACACAACACAACACACACACACACACACACACACCCATACTCACACCCACACCCACACACACACACGGTAACTCAATGTGCTTCACATAATTAAAAGTTATTCCAAAAATTGCTTACTAAAATGACTAAACGAGCATAAAGTGCTCAAAGAATAATGTCGAAAACAGGTTTTTAAAAACACTTTGGACAATCATAATAATAGATATGGGTCATTTAGGGGGGCGTATTATATAATAGGGCATATTTATTCTGTGAAAATTACAGCAATTGCTACCTCCCCACCCCCACCCCCTCCCATCAATATAGCAATTGCAAATTAATGTGATCATTATTTCTTTCAAGGTCTTCTCACCCTGGAGTTCATTGGGAATGTAGTCCTGGGCCTCGGTGTAGAGCAACAAAGAAGGCAGCAGGAGGGGCTGGTTCAACTCGTTCTTGAGGTTGATGTAGTGGTAACCTAAACGGAGGACGCAATTGAATTCCAAGCTTCAAGTTCATGCGACACCATTCTCAGGTGCGCCCCCCCCCCCATCACCCCTGCACACTGACCTGGTCTAATGGCCGAAACGGGGAGAATGCGATGTCCGATGAACTTGCCGTTCTCTTCGAACACGGCGATCCTCAAGGACGCCAGCGTTGGGAGGACCACCTGGCGAGTGAGGTTTTCGTTTGAGGAGGCGAGCAGAACTAAACAATACTGACAAACATTGGGGAAAAGGATTGCTCACCTTATTAAAGACAAAAGCGTCATCATCCCAAATAGGATCCAGCGAGTTGCCGTTGGAGTTTTTAGTCCGATATTTCCGTTTCGTATCTGCAGGAAGTCCAAATATGTCCACTTCCACATACACGCCGACCTTTTTATCGCTCAGGAACTGGCCTGAAATCACCTGACGGGTGTTGGGAACACACGTTGTGTTTAAGTACTCCAGGAAACTTGGCTGATTTCCACACCAAGTTTGTCCTGACCTTCACTTTGACTGTGTTAGCAACTATTCCATCCACTATGTTCTCTGTGAAAGGGTCAAAGTGCTTGTCGGTCCTCCTCATGAACTCCGGCTTCAGCAGGTAGCCGCTGTGGCCGTTGTACTCAAACACGCCCATGTTGAGCTGCATGGCCAAATCTACGAGAGAACCGAGACGGAGATGAAGAAGACCACAAATGGTTTTGCTTGTTTACATTCCTCGAGTCACATGCTCACCAAGGGTCTGGAAGTTCAGCGCCACCATCTGGCAGCCGACGTTCCAGAAGAGCTGCGGGATGTAGTTGGAGCTGTCCACCCTTGTTCCCTTCGGATAAATCCGGCTCAGCTGGTTCTTGTTGTATCTTGGAGTCGTGCTGTTAAAGTGGAACTAAACTCAAAAATGTTTAAAGAATACATTGTGTTCGACGCGCTATTCTGATGAGGATCAATCCGGGTCATGGCACCAATTCAAACGTTCTTCATGCGCGCTACACTGACAGTAAGTACCAGAAGACTGTGTATTCTTTATTTCATTATTTATTGGATGGCAGAAAGAATATCGACACATGGCCGTGGAGCCTTTTTCTGCCAGACGCAAAATGGCTGCATGTTTTTAGACTCTCTTAGCTGCATCCACGTCGGGGAAGTTTGCCTAGCCCATTTGACAACGTGTGACTCCACGTTTTTAACTGGATGCAACTAGTTTGTGTGCCAAGAGTGCTGGAATTCTAGACTTTTGTCTCATATTCATCTTTTGATCTGAAATCCAAATGTCTACAGTAAACCAATAAACAAATCGACAAAGCCAGTCCGATACTTTTGGAAGGAACCGTGAACAGCAGTTTATCAAGAAGAAACATCATCATTTATAATATAAGAGGACATTTTGACATGGTTTTAGTCCCCCTTTAAGCTTGTAAATGGCGTTAGTTTGGAATTTATAAAAAGTAAAACGTGTGCAACGTTGCAGGTGCCAAATGGACGACTAAATCCACTTCCTGTATGTAAGGGCAGCTGTCATGCTTCTTTCTCCCTTGCAATCGTTAAAAGGATACTCAACAAACTCGCTGGGGGAGCTCTTTAGGGTGTCCATGCCTTTGGTTTCCACAAATGATGACATTTCAAAGAACTTCCTCCGCTCTGGGGTAAAAGACAGACAAGTGTATGTCGGTAGCGGTAGTCCGCAAGACTTCCCCAAACGTTGGTAAGCAGAATCTGGCCACGCCACTTACTGGTGGTCAGTTCAAAGCTCTTAAATTTGACCGGTTCGATGTAGTTGACGAGCGTGGACATCTCCTCCGTGGCGTTGACCTCGCTGCTGGCTGTACCCTTTAGAGGTGACAAATCCGTCCATTAGCCTCAAAATCCAAAGCGCCAGTGCTTAGGTTCATACCTCATCCGAGTTGGGCTTTTTCAGTTCGGTGACGGGTTCGTCTTCTTCCTCTTCCTCGCTGTCTCCTTCGCCTCCTGAGAAGTGTGCAAATAAATAGCCTGACTTGACACCAATGACTCAAAACCTTATACAGTGGTACGTCTACCTACGAAATTAATTGGTTCTGGAAGAAATTTCTTAACCAGAACATTTTGTAAGTGGAGACGCGTTTTCCATGTAAATGCCCTAATCCGTTCCAAGCCCGCTCCCCGCCCCAAATTCAGTCATAAATGTTTTCAAAAGCATAAAATGTATCAGAATATGTAATACATTTTACAATTAGATTATTGTACAATAAATGAGAGTTGTGCAAAATGTAAAAAATCCTTGTAACAATCCTTCAAACATATACAAGGCGAATGTCAGCATAGTGAGCGATCGCCCGACTAGTGAACACTTTTTAGACAGATAGACACGTAAGGTGGAGGCCCCTCTTAGCCAATGGTATGCCAGGATGATGCTCGGTAGCAGCCAATGGCGGAGCAGCTATGAGAATGTTGCGTTCATGAAAATCGGAGCTGCGAGTAGCAGCCCGTATTGTATTTTTACCATTCGTATCTTGACATTTCTTTCATAACAAGAGGCAATATTTTGCTGTCAGGACGTTTCGTAACTTCAAAATTTCGTATGAAGAGTCGTTCGTAAGTAGAGGTACCACTATATTGAGCTCTGATCGGCTCTTTGACCTACCGAGGGACTTGCGAGGATCAGCGTCTTTGACCATCCTCTCAGCGAGCTTCTCCTCCACGTTGGACAGGAGCTGCTCGCCTTCCAGCAGAGGGCAGTCTACACACGCACGCAAACAGCCCATGAAAACCTGAGCATGTCTCCTCACACACTGCACGCTGACGGATTGGATCATTTCCTTGTCTTCATTACCAGCGTTGGGCGAAGACTGCTCTTCTGGATCGCGTCGGCGTATACTGCCGCCGCTTGAGGCCCGGTGGTGATGGTGCTTCTTCTTGTTTTTGATGAGAATCTTGCCCAGCATCTCTTGCGGCGACGGCAGCGCCTGCCCTGGGACCAGCTTTTGTCGAGGGGCAAGAAAGGAAGGTGAAGCTTCCACTACACAACTTTAGCGTGCAGATCTCAAGCAGAGGCTTTCGCGCTCGTGAAACTACTGTATAACTTTGTCATGAATGCCAAGGTAAAGATAAAAGATGGCAGAAAGAATGCAGCTCAGATTAAAAGGACTCAAAAGAAAAATAAGTGGCGGTCGGTCTTACTGGATATTTTTCCAGTGGGTCAATGAGCAAGGCGTCTCCAAATATGGTCCGACAATATTCCGCCATCTTGGCTTGCTGCTTGGCCCTAACAAAATAAACGAAAAATGCTTTTTGTACTGCACAGGAAGGGACAGATTTTAAACTCTCATCACTCTCGCGGCTTTGTGATTCCGTCTGTGTCCATGTGTTGTTCCACTGCATTAAAACAACCGTTACTTGAAAGACTTCAACGCCAATGCTACCCGTTAGCTCGTCTATGGTGTTTTGCATGGTTTGTGAGCATTAAGCTACGTGAACTTTACGAAGCAAAAGTTGTGTGGTTGTTTTGAATACAGAAGGTGGAATTCACTTTGTTTGATGTTTAGCTTGACAGTCAACTTCAACTGGGTTATGCTTTCTTTTCATCACACACTTTTGTTCTTCACCATATTGACACTTACGAATCAACGTGATTTTCAAAGGACAGGATGACGGGGTACGGCGAGGTCTTGAAAGCGCTCTCGGCGATGGCTTCGATGACCTCCTACAACAATCATGACGGAATATAAGCACATCCTGCAATTCTTCGGCATATGAAAAGTCGCGTCGCACACCTTGAACGGTATTTCGGTGGTCATGGTGAAGCCGTGGGTGATGTAGGGCTCCTCATCCTGGGGTCGACCCTTCCAGCAGTCCAGTTCCACGCAGCGGCAGCCGGTGAGCAGCACCTGCCGGTACATCTCCACCGACGACAAGCCGGTCAGCTGACCCACTGCAGGCGCCCGAGAGGGAACGGTGAGAGCCACGCCGACACAAAATGGCGGCTCCAAACCTGTGAGCGCTCACTACCTGTGAGGTACGTGTTATGCGAGGAGTTGATGAAGTAGTGCGACAGCGGTTGCGTCATGTCGTCGATGACGTCCAGCCTCTCCGGGGGAATGATGCTGTTCTCCTCCCCTCCCAGGTAACTCGTGAAGGCCTGCAAACTGATCTGGTCTGTCGGCGAGACACAGTTCCGCCAGTCTTGCGTTGTCGCTTTTGCCGCAAACATACAACCCTGAGTGGAGGACGCTGACCTCTCTCCAGCTGGCTGATGTTGGTCTCGTACTTCTCCATGATCTGTCGGACCTGCTCTCTTTTGAGAGGCGGGTACAGCACCTCATTTAGGCGCGAGTCGCGCTGCTTGCGGTTGATGAAGTCGGTGAGCTGGTCCAGAGAGTTGAAGGGCTTCCCTTTGGAGCCACTGGAGCACGAAGCACAAGCAGGTCAAACAAACAAACAAACAAAAAAAAACAAAAACAAAAAGAACGGTATGCGTGGCAACTTGCGTGTCGCTTGCCTTTCCACAAAAATGCTTTGTATCTCAGACCGCAGGCACAGACTGTTGAGAAACTTCTGAAAGGCCTCCCATGTGAAATCGTCTGGCTTCAATCCATTTGACTGCGGAGATGGAAAAGAAAAAAAAAAAAGCATTCAAGGTAACGCAAGGAATATTATTCAGAAGAAGATTAAGGCACTAAAGTGGTACGTTTAATCTGTTCTGTGTAAACCGCCACAGGACAACGGCAAGAACAGAAGTGCTGATTTACAAGTCGGGATCCTGATGCTTTAAATCTTGTGACTTCCTGGGAGAAGATTAGGGGCGACCAATCGGGACAGAAGAAACACAGACAACCCACACGCGTAGCATCTTAAAATGCAAAGGCCTGCAAGAATATGCTGTGACATAACCCATTCAAAAAAAAGTGATTTATTTGCTTTTCTCTCTTTTTATTTTTATTTTTTGCTCGAAAAGGAAAATTGTAGTGATGTCGGATTGAATGAGCAGCGGTTGTTTTGTCAGACACATACATGCAGGAAGGACGCTGATCTGCGTCTTTCCCCAACAAGTAGCGACACGATCGACTCGCTGGTGCCCTCTGCGGCATTTTACCTTGTTGTTGACAAGCCCGCACTGCTCCAGAGCCGTCTCCACTCGTTTCTTGTCTGAAAACATCCTGTGGAAACTGCAAGGCAGAGAGACCAAGTGCAGAAAGCTCATTGAGCTGCCGACGCTTCCTTAAAAAAAAAAATTATAATAAAATAAAGACGACGGCGATGTCATTACTCACTTCTTTACGAGGATCTTGCCTTCCTGGTTCACCTGCAGCTTTAACTTGGTGTACCTGACAAAAGTCCGACAACACAAACCGGGCGCGTTAGTCCAAGTCGCACTTTCCAAACATGACATGCCAGCCCTTACGCTTTGAAGAGGAACGTGTTCCGTGACGCATTCTGGGAGAGTATGTTTGTGGCCAAAGTGAACAGTTCATCAGTCCAAACCTGAGAAGAGTGGCGAAAAGTTCCAATGCCAAGACTGTTGTGATCGGTGAGGAAGGAAGGATGGAACGAGGGCAGAGAGGAAGGAGTGAAAGATGGATGACAGGAGCGGCCGGCGGGTTGCCGTGGCTACCTTGGCCGTGTCTTCCTGCATGGCCTGGAAGTTGAGGAAGGAGATGTTGACCAGGTCGTTGCCATGGACGACGGTGACCAGCTTCCCCTCCACGTTGTCGCCTTTCCCGAAGCCCAGCAAATCTCGTACCTTGGGGTCCTGAGGCACACATGAGACCCAAATTTTTATTGATTTTTGCCCTCCAAGCAGAGGTCGTGGGTTCAATTTGAGCTCCGGCCTCCCTGTGTGGAGTTTGCATGTTCTCCCCGGGCCTGAGTGGGTTTTCTCCGGGTATGCCGGTCTCCTCCCACATTCCAAACACATGCATGGCAGGCTGACTGAACACTCTAAATTGTCCCTCGGTGTGAGTGCGAGCGCGGATGGTTATTCGTCTAAGTGTGCCCTGCGATTGGCTGGCAACCGGTTCAGGGTGTCCCCAAGCCTACTCCCCGAACACATCTGGGCTAGGCTCCAGCAACCCCACGACCCTTGTGGGGATAAGCGGATCGGAAATTGGACGGACAACGTCTACGCCGTCGCTCATCTCTCGTGAGCAAACCAATCCACAAGACTGCTTTCACGACTACATTTGACGTGGGATAGGTGTTGCGCCGATGACACAAGGTCTTCCGTTGCCGGTCGTGTCATTTCCTGCTCCATCTGCACCGCCAAGGCTCATTAGTGCTTCGTCACCAACATCGGCAGAGAGAAGCGATGCGCACATGGCGCGCTCGGGTGACAGTCACACTTGAGTGGCATGAATTCGTCAGCAGCAGGAGATGACACCAACACACACACACACACACACACACACACACACACACACACACACACACACACACACACACACACACACACACACACACACAAACCTACCTTGGGTTGCTTGGCATACTTTCCTGTTCTGGTGTCCCTGATGGTGCTGATGTCCAGAATCTCCACCTCCTAAAACAAACAAACAAATGAATGAAGGCCAAGTCATATTTGAGGAAATGGGTGTTGATATTTGGTGGCTTTACGCCGCCGTCATTGTGTGCTGGGAGCAATTTAAGAGGGGTCGCGGTGAATCAAGTATGCCGCTCTCGGTGAGTCAGCGGCTCGCACAGGTCGGCGGTTTGACTTGCCGGGGATTTCGTGGCTCTGCGGGACTGTGAAAAATCAAGGCCGTGTATGTCTACGCTTGCTCCGTTCAACCTTTTTGGGACAAATTGTATCGCTATAGGAAGGACAGATATTTGACTGCATTTTTTAGAAGGAACTTAGCTAGATTACAAGTGGCTTCATTCATTATAATCATCAGATTCCATAACATTGACAAACAGTTTTGCCGCCGCTTAATTGGGGTGTACGTTCTTAACAGTGACATTGAAGAATAAAGTATCAATATTAAATAAATATAAAATACTGAACAGCAGCCTTTTTTTTTTTAACTAAAAAAAAAAGTCAGAATTTCAAATTTTTTTTAAGGAAGTCTGTTTTGGTCTGACATACTTAGCTGTTGAAAAATTGTCATGCTATGTTTTTGAAGCTAAATAACACTTTGTCAACAGCACAGAGTGCACAACATATCCTCACATTTTCTTTACTAGCACAAACACTTTCATTGATATTTTTCACGTGGTCCTAACATGACACGGCGCATATATGATGTCACTCAATCCCGAGGAATGCAAACTGTGAAGTCCCGGAATGCTTCGCTGCAAATTGGAAACACTGTAATTCCCCTTTCTTCTGTGTTCCATCGTCTGCAGTTGTTTGCGGTGCGTTTTTATCTTGGAATGTCATCTCCTGCGTTTTTAATTTGTTAAATTTTGATCTTGTTCGGCGTGAAGGGAAACCATAATGGGGAAAATATGTGATTCCCATTCAATGAATTGAAAAGTAAGTGTGGCCAGATTACTGAGGAAAAGGAATACATATGAATCGTCATTACTGTCAAAAAAAAAAAGGATCTATTTGAGTAACATGTTACTTTTAACGTTCATACTCTTGTGTTGTCCAGAAAGTGACACAAAGTGCCGGCAATTGATTACAGTTCTAAACAAAGAGGAGGGTATCGTAAATATGAATCGACTTCTTTAGCACTGCTCTCATTCCTTTCGCATTCCTGCTTCTTGGTTTCCTAACTCGACCATCATCAGATCTTTCGTGAATTAGCAGGGAAAAAAAAAAAGTGTTTATGTCATACTTCCTGTTACTCGCCATCTGTTTGCCACTGTGCGTTTGTGAAAAGCCTTACTTGCCCGCGTTCTCCCATGTTGCAGTTGTTTATCCCCTCCAGAAGTAAAATTTGATTTTTGGATGCCTCATTTTGGCCTTGTATGCTTCGCCGGGATTGTTCACACACAGAATAACACGTCGAAGACGATACAGTACTTCAAAAGGGAACTCAAATTGAGTTGGAGTCAATGTCCTCCCATTGGCCTGTGGAGACTAATTTGAGTCCCGGAGGGAATAAAGCGCTACTGGGTCTGTAGGACGTGCACACAGGCAATCACTGAAGAAAAAAAAAAAATGAAAACGGCCCCCTCTCCCACAGGCTGTGGTTTCATTCTGCCATCGCCATGGTGACTCCTTGGAGACCACAAGAACTGAGACGACAACTTTGTCGGCGTAAGGGTGTGCGTTTTTGACAGTTAACATTTTCTTACTTGCAATTCAAATACACACACACACACACACACACACACACACACACACACACACGCGCCGCTAATCGCCGACACACAGGCTCAAACTTGTGAAACATCCTGACTTGTTGAGCAAGATGGTGAGCGCGTGTGGTTGGGGAGTCGGAGGGCGGGCAGAGGATCAACACTCAAAGTGTGTGATAAAAAATTTTTTAAAAATGCCCTGAGGTTTGTGCGCATTGCTGTTCGCCGGAGCGCTGGCGGGGGGCGCGCTTGCCGAGGGGGTCGGTCGTTTCTGCGAGTACATTCCTGACATATTCCGGCCTTGTGCTCAGCTGGCCTGTAATATCTCGCCATGTAATAATCGAAGCGAGTCGCCGCAGCTGCGGAGCTCCATTCATCCGCCCGTCTATGCCAAGCCTTGACGCAGCCCACGCCATTTATCGCTTTGGACTCTGACCGTTGCGCCAAATGAGCCTGCCTTTGCTGAACGTCCAGAAATGAAGGGAGGGACGCACATTTTTTTATGGACAGGCTCTTGCAGATTCCATCAAATGTGGGACAAATAGTCAAGTGCTTCCATTTCAAACTTATCCAGGCGCGTCAGGGCATGTCCTTAGTCGAAGAAATTCTCCGGTCTTTTTTTTGTTATTGTTGTTGTCTTTTTTGTTTTTAAATCAAAAGCCAGTCGAGGTCGGGCTATATTTAGCCAGCGTTTGGTCAAGAGTTATTGGACTTTGATTAGGCTGTCATCCACTTTGTTCCACTGTCCTACTTTCATCATCAGGGAATATTAAAGGCCGAGAAAACAATCAAGGGAGCACCGCTCCTTTCCTGTGCCGCACCCGCTGCAGGCACTTTATTGAAGATCGTCGCTCCAAAAACGTGCCTCGGGTGACCATTCGCGGTCGGGTTCAAATGTCGGGCGGTGGCAGCGTGTCGGGAAACCGATCCCTCTCTTTCCCGTCGTCAGGAGAGACCTATGACCTTTAACAAGGGGTGTAATTGTTCCCTTCTTGCTAAAAGTAACAATCAGCTAGAAAGGAGGAGGCGGGATTAAGTTTACTTTGCCACATCGTTTTTATGGTCCGTGGAGAATTCGAACGACACGACAGTTTCATATTCACACCGACTGTGACTATTAATGCTGAAGAAATCAACTCACAAAGCCAGTTTAGTTAACATCAGCAAAAGCAAGAGAGACCACTATAAAGTCACGCGCGCACAAATACCACACACACACACAACACACACACACACTGGCTTGCATATAAACAAAGCTGTCCTATCAAAAGCAATAAAATGCGGCCGGGAATGGAGCGAGCACAGACGAGCGAGCACACTTCAAAAGCAACTCTGGGTGCTTGTGAAGCTATCCGCCAAACACAAACGTGCGGAGACCAAGTTTACCGTAGCTCACGGAAACGAGCAAGCTTAATAAAACTACAAATGAGAAAAAAAAAAAAAGATTTTGTGAAGGAAATGTTTTTGTTTTATTGAGCCGAAAGTAGACTCGAACGATATTGTGGTCTGTTTCGAGAACGAATCAAAACAAACCATAACCGCAGTGAGCATGTCCTTTGTTTTCGTCTTCGTCAATTCATTTCATACTTTTCGGTTATTTGAAACAGCACCGGGCATTCGGGTAGCAGAGTTCATTTACCGCGTGTCGCCAAGAGGTGCCGAGCATTTTTGCGCAATAAGAGCGCACACGCAGATGTGGAAGAAAGTCGTAGAATCTTTTTATTTATAAAATAAGTACATTGTTGACGACTTCAATAAAAGTACAAGCGAACTTCATTTTGATCCTGCCGCCTTTCAAAAACATACGCTAGCATGCGGTTTAAGCTAGTGTACGTTTTAACACGCCTCTATCCAATAATACAACGCGTCTTGCTAAATATGGTGAATACGGAAATGACACTCTGAACTGACACGACACCTTTTAACCCTTTCACGCACCCTGTAACCTGATAAGGTGGTAAGCGATCCACTGTAGTAACCACTGTCACTGAAAGGGTTAATCAGGTGCGCCGTATGGACGTGAAAATAGCCACCAAAATAGCTAATTTCATCGGAAATCAGATCACCATTGGGCAAAATGTCATATATAATCACACAAATGGCTATCGTTAACTTTTATTAAATGAGCTGAATTTGAAAAGCCAAAACGAAAACAAACGGGAAAAAAAAATCCAGTCGTCTTACAACCTCAATGGAGACATGTTTGCGCACTTGGCACACCACTCACACACACAAAAGACAAAACAAAACAAGTTTGCACTTGTAATTTTCAACGCAGATTGTCCAGCTCTCTTTCAGAGACTAAATATAAAGCTTGTATGATAAACTCGTTAGCTGCTAATAGCATTGGCAGGAAAACAAAAGGTGTGTTTTTTTGTGGAAATGTCATGAATTTCCATTAAGGCTCATCTCGGGTTCCGGCGCACAACTACCGGTAATCACGGCGACATGATCACGATTAATAAACACCATGATTCATTTCAACATTTCTATCGCTGCAGTTTACTGAGGAGTGACAAACATTTAATGACCGACGCTATTAACTTGCTAACGAACTGGAGTTACACCAGGGCAGACTTTTATGATGATTTCTGTTCTTCTTTGGAATTGAGTGCGCGCGCCACACTGCCACTCCATGTGCAGCCACAGATAATAGCAAAATGTGACCGTGCGGAAGAGGGGAGGAAGCCGTCACATTATCAAGTGACACACTCAACTTCCCTAATACGCCTGTACGCCGTGTGTGTGTGTTTCTCCAAACTCTTTGTTCCAAAGTACTGTATTTTAAAGTTGAGCTACTTGTACCTGCCAACAACTGTGCCTCAAACAATCCATCTGCCTTATATTATATACACACGCACGCACGCACACGCCATCTTTTCGGTTTCCTCTGATGAAAACAGACACGCAACGCGCTAATTGGACAGCAATTTTGGAATAATGCCGCGTTCATTGAAGGTTAGAGATGTTTACACACCAGCGCCCAATTAAAGTGCGGCGAATCAAAGCTAATTGAAGGCCCAAAACAGATCTTATTTCTTGGCTGGTGGCAATACTGTGACAGCGTGACAAGAATTCTGACGGTAAACAAGCGGCCTATTAAAGCACAACTTGTTATTTTGGGTTGATTAGCCACTTTCACAGTTTTTATTTCACCCCCGCCTCCCCTCCCCCCTAAAAAAGAATAAAATAAATTTTAAAAACTTCCAGCGTCAAGGCTGTGAGTAATGTTGGTTATCGCGATCCAGGTAACAAGGCACACTTGTAGTTGGTTGCCATTTGTGTGTGAAGAATCAATGAGGCTCCATTACAGGCTAAATGGTCTGTGATGAGGAAATAACGTCCCAGGGTTCGTGGCCCCCCTAAGGTGCTACTGACATACCAGTGGCGATTGCTCTAAGACTGCAAGGGAAGCTCAGCTTCCTCTAAAATGTCAAAAAATAAGTGATCAAATATATGTGTGTACATACAATTGTGTGTTCATGTCATTGAGTAAATATGCATTACGACGCGCTCAACCTTTGTTCCGAATCAGCTTCTTATTACTGGTTACGACGCGACTCTCTTCTCATTCATTCCCGCAGCTTCACTGTGCTT
>CAAKHF010007529.1:0-11480 GCA_901007745.1 Hippocampus kuda
CGTTTTATGCAGGTTTTTGGTGCGTTTACAACCGTAACCTTTAAATCATTCTGGAGCCTATCCCAGCTGTCTTCGGGCAGCAGGCGGGGGACACCCTGAATTGGTTGCCAGCCAATCACAGGGCACACAGAGACAAACAACCATGCACGCTCACACTCACACCAAGGGACAATTTTAGAGTGTTTAATCCGCCTGCCATGCATGTTTTTGGAATGTGGGAGGAAACCGGAGCACCCGGAGAAAACCCACGCAGGCCCGGGTTTTCACCAGTCGGGCGATGGCTCACTTTGCTGATGTTTGCCGTGGACATTTTCGGAGGATTGTTAAAAGCCAACAAAAGCAAACGTCCTTGGATCAGTTCTTCACAAAACACCAGGTAAAAACCACTTCTGAGAGAGGACATGAACTAAAGAGGGCAAAACACGATGAGGACGCAGGACTATCATTTTTATGATGCACAACTCTCATGTATTGAGCAATAATCTAATTGTAACATGTATTTGTCACATATTTTGATGCATTTTTATACTTTAGAAAGCATTTATGTCTGAATTTTGGGGGGCTTGGAACGGATTAGGGCATTTACATGGAAAACGCGTCTCAATTTAAAAAAATTTCTAGCTAAGAAATTTCTTCCAGAACTAATTAATTTCGTAAGCAGAGGTACCACTGTAACTCGAAGGCACCGGGGACCCCCTAAGGACCACACGAGCAGCCTGTGGGCCTGTTCTAAAGTGAGACATTATAATTTTCCAGGAATGGTGCAGAACAGACATTTATAGAGTGCTGCATACCGATGTCTATCAGTTTGGCTAATTCTTGTGAGAAATCATTTACAGAATCAATGTCTTCACATAAATACATGTCATGAATGATCAGTAATGGCATGGAGATGGTCACTGAATGGGTCGTGGTACACTCATCTGACTTAAGTGCGGGCAGCGTGGTATCGGTTCGCAATCGGTGAACGGTGTTGGATGTGGGTGTGAATGGTCGTTTGCCTCTGTATGTGCTCTGCGACTGGCTGGTGACCAGTTCAGTGCGTAGTCTAAAGAGTTGATAAACAAGTCCCAAGGGAACTCTGTAATTCTTCTTTCAACACAACCATCGCAACCCTCTCAACGAATTAAATCAGCGAAAAAAAGTCCCAACTGTCTTTGCGAGGTTTAGTGGCAATAATTTATATTTGGTTTCACCCTTCCTCAACCTCAAGCTTTAGCACTGAGAGCCACTGGAAATATCGGCAGTGGTTTGGGGGGAGTTTTGGGGATTGAAATCTGATAGCAATCTATGTCTAAAGGCATCTGTTTTGGTATTCAGTTGAAACAGACAGCGGACATGCACATCTTGAGGTTCTTTTGTTTTTTTGTTGTTTTTTTTTGTGGTGCTACGAGCCTCATTGAGCGTGTTTGGGAACTTGCAGACGGCGCTGCAGCAGGCTGGGTGTTCCAGCGGACTGAGAGTGTTTTCCTTTCAAACACACCCCCGGCACACGTGACAATTTGGTGCCTGAAAATAGACGAAACATTAGACCAGCTGAAAGCAGGTCTAAGTTGTGGAGCAGGTGGTGTAACATGATCCTCGTGAATTTTATCCAGGTGCAGGCAGACGGATTCCGAGCTCTGTGGATCCAGTTTGTGGTGAATGTTCATCAGTGACAACATGAATCAAGTTCAAAGGGCCATAAATGTTAATTATTTAAGACTCTGAACCAAACGTTAAAAGCAGTTTGTCGTCATCTGTTTCGGCGATGTGCTTCACAGAAACAGAAAAAAAAAATACTAATATGTCAAAATCTGGGAAATAGTGTGTGCTGATTTTATGAGTCAGAAAATAGCTGATTGATTTTTTTTCTTTTTCTTTTTCCCAGAAAAATTGCTTGTCCTCACTGTGGCCACAGAAGAAACCGATGGCTTCCTTCGCTTCATGCAATCTGCAAATTATTTCAACTACACTGTGAAGGTGAGAGATGGTTCCAAGAGTCTTCACTTGAGTTCACAACGCAACGTCAGCACTCAAATTTTTAACAGCACATTGCTAGCAACCGAATAACCTGGTTAAGAAAATGAAATGCGCACAAACTGCAAATCATTGAGCAAACTTCTCAGTCAGGGTCCATCATTGTACACTTTAGCAGAAATAGATATACAGTCATACCTCGGTTTTCGACCATAATCCATTCCAGAAGGATGTTCCAAAACCGATTTGTTCGAAATCCGAAACTATTTTATTAGCCCATGATTAGGAGCTAAGACACTATGCAGAAATAACAAAAAAAAACCCAGTTAGATTTGCGTAAATCGCCACAAACGCGTCTGTTCACAACGAACGTTAAACGAGGAAGTCTCACTTCCTCGTGTAAGGAAGCCGAGAGGAGTCAAGTGGCGTATCCCGGTTTGCATAGTTGGTCGAAAACCGATTTTCGGTCATAATCCGAGGCGTAAATATCTCAAATTTTCCAGTCAAAAACCGATTTGGTCGAGAAGAGAGACGTTCGAAAACCGAGGTATGACTGTATAGATACATACAAGAGAAAACAACATTTAAGTAGCTGTCCACTCTAGTAACCGCTGTGCCTGAAATAGTTAAAAGTCACAGTCACGCAAAATTCTGATATTGACTTTTTGTAGACAGTATCACTCCAAACACTCAACGTCTCCATTAAAACGTTTTAATAGCTGTCCCCTCGAGTAACCGCTGTGCCTGAAATCGTTAGTCACTGCCAGCAAAATGTTGGTGTTGACGTTTTGTACACAGTATCACTCCAAACCCTCAACGTCTCCTTTAAAGAGAGATAAAGCAAATGGGGGAACTGTATCCCTATTTCAAAAACTCTAGCTGTCTTCTGTTTGACTTGACGATTGGTCTCCGTTCTGTCGCAGGTGTTGGGAATGGGAGAACAATGGAAGGGCGGTGATGTTGGCCGCTCTATCGGCGGAGGACAAAAAGTCAGACTACTGAAGGAGGCCATGGAAGGTCTAGCTGACCAGGAGGACCTCGTGGTCCTCTTTGTAGATAGGTATGTGGCATTGACGACTGCGTATCAGGAGCATAACACCTCCATTTTTTTCATTTTAAACACCCACACGGAGTGTGTCTCTATCATCCGACAGACAGTAGCAATTACTTGCATGAGAGGCGTTTCTGCAGATTTTCCTGAATCCCTTTCTGAGTCTTGCAAAGGTGTTGTGATGTAAGCACAGCCTGCTCGAAGATTTACGAGTTTACAAAACCGTGTCAATGTAGTTTGGAACCATGACAGCTTTATGAGCCTAATATGGACAACTAACGCGAAGGTGATAACGCATGTCACGTGTCGTGGAATAATTTCGTTGAAAAGCGGGTTCATCTTGAAAAAAAAAATCCAGAGTATGTTGATGCCAAAGCCGCTCAAAATTAATAGCCTTAATTATTACGAAAATATCTTTGCGAATGTTTCTGTCATGGTTCATACAAATGTATTTTAATGGTAAAATCTGAATTATTTTGATCCAAGTTCAAACTATTTTGTTGTTACAAAACTATGAAAATAATTTGTTTTGAAGAGCTAGTGGTTGAACAATAAAATCGATTAATTCTGACTTCTCAGAGAAATTCCAGTGATCCAACTCAAATGCATGTGGGAAAAAAGGGCCTTCATTTCTGTGGGGTTGGTGGAGGGGGGGGGGCTAAAATGTCAAAAGCACTTATTTAGATTTTTGCTTTGGATAAGTTTCTGCAGCGAGCAATCAAGAGAATGGTGTTCATCCAGGACTCGTTGCAATTAATTGGTAGTTATGCAGTGAGCTAAAAAATGTAAAATAAGAAAAAATTAAAATGAAAAAAAAACTGCCATTTTGCCACAAAGGTTAAATTATCTTTTAGATATTTGCACTTCTCAAATGAGGGGAAAAAAAAGTCTTGTGTGTTTTGGCTGTTTTTTCCCATGTTTAAAAAATAAAATAAAAATACACCCTCAAAATTGTCACAAGCCAGAATGGCGAGCCAATAATCATGAACAAAAACCATGCGGTAGAAATATTGTCCAAAAGTAATCACACAACCGAAAACGCATTCCCTTTCTGTCAATAGATCCCCAAAAATATTTCACATTTGGCTCTTGAAGCGTCTTTGGCTGCAAGTGTAGCTAAAATAATCAAGTGAGGTTGGTGTCAAAGTTATTAACGTTTTTTTTTTTTTTTTTGTTCAAATGTTTTAGAGGTCCTTGTATACAGAACAAGGAGTTTTGAATTTACGATGGACAGGTCGTTTCATAAACATGTGTGGGCCAGATGCGGTTCCGCAATAGCATACAGACGTCATCTGCGAGAGTAGACTTCTCATCATCTCACAGGCCTAAAGGTGGGCTGAGTGAGAGTGAGAGCGTTGTCATTTTAAACACTTGCCGCTCCCAGGTGGTCCTGTGTAAACAGTTAGGCACCATTTCTCATGTCTGTCATTGGAATTCGAAAGGCCGTGCAAGCATCAACACGGTTTGACGAAAGGTCATTGAAGGAATGTTCGTCGATGTGAAGAATGTCCTCTTGTTTAAGAAAAGATCTGGATCAACCTGAAAGGCCAAGAGTCATGATGGACTGACCTCAAAGGGAGAAAATAAGCTTCTGTTATATTTCATCTTCCCCCTCTGCCCATTCTAGCTATGATCTTATCTTCGCCGGCGGTCCACAGGAGATTCTCAGGAAGTTCCAACAAGCCAATCACAAAGTCATTTTCGCTGCCGAGGCCCTGATCTGGCCAGATAAGCGACTGGCTGACAAATATCCGTCGGTCCGCAGTGGCAAGCGGTACCTCAACTCGGGAGGTGGGTGCCAAAACATTCCCAAATCGGTGAAGGAATTTGCATTTTGAATTGCTGTGACTCCTTCCTGTTGTCAAGATTCTGGATGAGGCAAATGGAGCATCAAGTACGAGTTGTGTTTATCTGCCCTACAATCACTTCACACCCACTTCAGCCTGAATCTTTTTATAAACCTCCACCCTGATTAACCATCGTCGACAATTTATACTTGGTCGACTGCTCATCACTCTATTGCCTCTACCTGAGAAGTTCCACATTCGAGTGGTTAAAATAGCTTAAAATGGAAGTCAATCACAACATGTTCTTGAGAGTAATATGTTCTGTGCGCCTCCACTAGTCTAAACACGGCATTCTGATTCATATTACGTTTGTGGAAGATGAGTTGCGCAATAAAATCCACCATTTTTTTTTGTCTAGCTCAGGGGGCGGCCATTTTGCCACTTTCTGTCGACTGATGATGACATCACAGTAGCTCAGGGCTCAGATAACGACCAATCATGGCTCAGCTTCAGATAGCAGGTGAGCCGTGATGAGTCATTGCCTGAGCCCACCTGAGCGACTGTGATATCAATTTCAGTCGACAGGACGTGACAAAATGGCCGCCCCCTGAGATGGATTTAAAAACAGGTGGATTTTACTCTTCAACCCATATTCCACAAATGCATTATGAACGAGAATGCCATGTTTACACTAGTGGAGGCACATAAAACATACTACTAAAAGGAAAATTTGGGGGTGTTGGGGGAAGAGCGGCCTCCTCTTCCCCGCGTGTTCGTTGAATTTCGGACGAGGATAATGTTGGTAATCCAAATAAAGGCTGGAGGCAATGAACAGTTACTTCGAAGGGTTTTAATTTCATTTCTGCAGTTTACGAATCGATTCGGGCTCCTGAGGGGTCCAGATTTGAATCAGGAAGCGTAGAAGAAACACATTCATGAGATTATATAGAGACAATATGATAATGAGAGGCGGGGAGGTACGCCTTTCATGCAAATCCCGGAAACAAAGAAAGTAACATGACATCTGACCCGGTGTGGCTGGAAGAAGTTGGGAGCGGTGAGGTGAGACCAAACCACCACTACCCACCACTTGGTGTGATGGCAGGAACACAAATACTTGAGATAACAGTTCCTCTTTTGATGTTAAACATGTCCTGTGGAGGGGGGCCCTAAAAGTGGTGGGGGTCGAGGGGCACTAAATGTGATTGTACTCACAGTAGGCAGGAAATACCTACAACAGCATTCTACATGTGTTTTTTGTTATTGTAAAGTGTCCTTGGGTGTCTTGAAAGGCGCTTATAAATGAACTGTATTATTATTATTATTATTAGTACATTGTTACTTTCAAATCCAACCAACAGAAAGGAAACATATCTTAACAGGGGTTAACTTCTCCTTTAAAGGAATATTAACACAGATGTTTTTTAAACATGAAACCACAAAATGTACTTTACTATGGCTTGCATTAAAGACAGAGGTATATTTTGACTGTCATTACTGTTTTTTGGAACGGGACAAATCCATTCATGTGACAGAAAAGTCGGAACGAATCACAACTTGGCCAAAGACTGACTGTGAAACATGACTCTCATATCATATCAACATGCATGGAACTACATTACAAGAGAGGTAATTTATTTTGCCATCAAAGATCTGGGTAACTCAAAGCAGAAAATAATATCGCAAAAAAATATTGACAGTGCAGTCCAAGTGTCATGCTCCTGCTGCATTCCGCTAGCAGCTCCAAGACACACAATTACGGCTTTTACCCTGGTCATCAACATGGAGCGGACCTCCCAGTCTGGAGCATGGGCCGTCTTCCCTTTGATTACAGACTACTTTTAGCTTTCGCTTTCACCGACATGACATGTGGCTTTGTCTTGGCTTCACTAGCGCGCGGTAGTTTGTATGAAATTGCCGGGTATGCTAGCAGTCATGGGTGCTACTTCCAAAGTGACCATTTGAACGGTTGAGCCTCTTGACTCAGTACAAGTGGGGTCAGTTTTGTTGAGACAGAATCAAGGTTCACAGTGTGCGCCGAAGTGAGCCTGCGTTTGAGTAGATGCAATTCCACTCCAAAAAAAAAGTAATAATGCTTTAAATGGGTTCTTGTGGGGTTTAACGCTACTTTCACCGAACAATAACATCACCCGAGTTTTATTTTTCTAACAGTGGGAAGCATCCCAGAAGGAAATCCTTTTCCAGCATGACTGGCCGTCGCTTGGATCAAACCCCCAAAAAGCATTTGGTCGAAAATAAATAACTAAATAAATCTGTTTTTCTTGAACGTCGTTCCCATTTTTTTAGGCAATGAACTGTCAAACCTGTTTGCAGTTCCTGAACTGCTTTCCTTAAATGAGTCTCAACCCTGCAATCATCCAATGCGGTCAGTGTCCTCGAGATACGACGGGAAGAAAGCGGGAGTGGCCATGGCCACGAGAACATACATTTGGATGTGCTTTAATAGCATGCTGTGCTCCTGTCAGACATTCAAATCACATGGTGAAGTACATTCCGATTTCCCGAGGGATAAGAAAGGCTGTACTTGCGGAACATTGGTGACAATTACACACAGGCGGCGTTTATGGTCATGAGCGACATAACTGACTCCAACTGGCTGCTAGTTTTATATTATATATATATATATATATATATATATATATATATATATATATATATATATATATATATATATATATATATATATATATATACACACACACACACACACACACACACACACACACACACTGTATGCATCTTTTGAATTCTCTTGCACTATGTTTTAAATTCAAAATGTGTTTCACACTGTTTATCACTTGCAGGAATAATTGGTTATGCCCCATACATGAACCGAATGGTTTCACAATGGAACCTTCAGGACAACGACGACGACCAGCTCTTCTACACGAAAATATTTGTGGATCCACTGCAAAGAGTACGTGTTTAAAACTCAAATAATGCTATGAAAATAATGAGATTTTCTCAGCCAAACAAGACTCCATTTATCCCCACCCCGTCTGTTAGGACTCTCTCAACATGACACTGGACCACAAGTGCCACATTTTCCAGAACCTGAATGGCGCAATTGGTGAGAAATCCCAGAGAGTTACTTTATTCCATTCCCCACTAATGTGTCGTGTTTTCAAGCTTGAAATAGAGTGGTACCTCTACTTACGACCATCTCTTCATACGAAATTTTCAAGTTACGAAATGTGTCAACAGGAAAATACTGCCTCTTGTTACGAAAGAAATTTCAAGACACAAAAGGTAAAAATACAGTATAGCCGGCTACTCGCAGCTCTGAGTTTCAAGAATGCAACAAATTTATAGCTGCTCTGTTATTGGCTATGACTGAGAATCATCCTGGCATCCCATTGGCTAAGAGGGACCTCGACCGCATGTGTCTTTGTGTGTAGATAGAATGTGTTTATGCTGCGTCCTCATCATTCGCCCCTCGGGCCATGAGGCATTCTGATAGTTTTCGAAGGATTGTTAAAAGCCGACAAAAGTAAATGTCTTTGGATCGGTTCGGTACAAAATGCCAGGCAAAAAAAACACTTCTGAGAGAGAACATGAACTAAAGAGGGCAAAAAACGATGAGGACGCAGTTAAACGTTAAATGACCGTCATTTTTTTTCTTTATTTTTTATATTATGAACAACTCTCATTTATTGTGCAATAATCTAATTGTAACATGTATTTCTTACATATTTTGATGCATTGTTATGCTTTCGGAAACATTTATGTCAGAATTTTGGGGGGGCTTGGAACGAATTAGGGCATTTACATGGAAAACGCGTTTCTACTTCCAAAATTTTCTAGTGAATAAATTTGTTCCAGAACCAATTAATTTCATAAGTAGAGCTATCACTGTACCAACTCTAGCTTCTGAAAGACTGTATATTGGAAACCCAAGTTCTGTAAATGGCCATAACCTGCTCTGATCTACAGTATCTCGTGTTCACACTTTTGGCAGACGAGGTGCTTCTCAAATTTGGAACCAACCGTGTGAGAGTGAGGAACACAGCGTACGACTCCCTGCCGGTAGTTGTCCATGGCAACCGGAATACTAAAGTGAGTCACAAATGAGTCTCTTGGACGCACCGGTTCACCTCGAGTCATGCTTCGAAATGCGCGCGGTAGGTTGAGGAATCTCATCAAAGACGGCGCTTTTATGTTGAGCCTGTCGGTCTTTTTAAGGATGAAGGTGTCGGATGAGATTGGTGACACTTGGGCATAAACATTTCTAATGAGTTTCCCACTTACGGAAGAAATATACACACTGCTCCTTTCTATTTATGACTCACACTTTTATTCCGGGGGGTGGGGAGCCCTCACCCAAACTAGGCCATCATGCTTCTGTCTCTTTCCTCCGTTGGTTGGAATAACAGTTTACGGATCATTCTCTGGCATTTTCACTTGACTCCCTGTGTGTGACCTAACCAAAACTGTTGAGTCATTCTACCCAGACGTTTCAACATCTGCAGAATAAACTCACAATGGTCGATAACATAACACCAATCCGAGCACGACGGCCATAGCCGAGCCCCTCCAAGTCCAAAATGTTGCAGCTGAGAGTTGTGTGCTGAGCACCTTTCGTCACAAATTGTCTCTACTGGGTGTTAGTAAGGCACAGCCATACAAAAATAAACCTACCAAACCAGGAAAATTGCTTGAAATGTTGCTTATGTTGAAATTAATCATCCGTAACCAGCTCTGAATGCTGTCCCACGCAGATGTACTTGAACTACTTGGCCAACTACGTGCCCAACGCATGGAACTACGAACACGGCTGCAGCCACTGTGATGACGATATCGTGGATATGTCTCTGTTGAAAGTAGGTCCCATTTTTTTTTCCCCCTTTCGTTTGATCTCGCGTTATATTGGGCTTGTGGAAAATTCATCTTCAACATACCTCGCCCCCTCCTATTCCTGTAGGAAAGGATGAAACACTGCCTGTCCTCTATCGGGGGGCTGTCTAGACATTGGAGCAGGCCGCCGACTGTCCACTTTCAAGAGATAAGCCCAACTGTTGCCCATGGCCCTTTGCTAAAATAATAGGTTACGTACCTCATGCAAGGGAAACTACTCGGGCGAGAGAAAGCCTGGCACCGCTGTGGTGCAGGATATGGCTTCTGTGGTTTTCTGAAAGACTCATTTAAAAGGGGTGTCACTGCTGACCGGCCTTCCCTTTTTGTGGGCTTCTCAGTATAGGTTCTGTCCGCAATCTCCAGTTATAGCGGTCATGTGGAAAATATGTCGCAGAGTTCAGTCAAACCGTATACTTGGACCAGAACAGCAGGAATTTGGAAACGTCTCAGGTTATGTGGTGGTGTCTACTTGGTGATAACCACATTTGGAAGCATTTTTTTTTTTGTATACTAACAGAGGTGTCCCTGGTACTTCAGAAATGTGCTCAACGGTGATTTACAATATTTATATATAAAAGCCCTGTGAGGCTCTGCGCTCGAAAATGAATCTCCATAAATGGTTGACACGGATTCAAGACAGCTGCATGAGAAAAAGCAGCTCTGTTCAAGTAGCTCGAATTCGGTGTCATACACAGCATACACAAAAATTTGTGCCTAAAATGTGCATACGGACACTCGGATTTATAATTCGCCTGCAAACAATACGGAACAAATAATGAAGGATCAGCCTTTGAAAAAATGTTTCACATCTTTTACCCAACATGCACACCCATTTTGAAATTTCAAAAAAATGATATAATTACCGTATCAGCCCGAATATATGACGTTTTTTTTTGCATTGAAATAAGACTGAAAAAGTGGGGGCCGTCTCAGATTCGGGGTCTATACATTATACCCATTAACGACGCTAGATGGCGCCAGATATCATTGAAGCGAATGCTGAACTTGACTCCCCAGGACAAGGCGAACCCCTGTCACGAAGAATAAAAATAAAAATAGCGGTGAGATGAAAATAATAGAAGAGATAACAGAAAATGGAGAAACGTAGCGACAATCTGGAGAAAAGTGGGTTGAAGATTGGCCAGGTTAACCGGCAGCTGAGGAGAAGTTATGGTGTAAACAAGATGTTTTTCTTTCAAATATATTGTTATAATCATTTGTTTCAGATGTATTGTAAATATTTTCTGTATAAAAATTCATTTGGTGTTCATAAAGTATTGTTTCAAACTTGAGTCTTGAAACAGAGGGGGTCGTCTTATAATCAGGGCTGTCTTAAGGGCTGTTCACACGGCACACATTTGCTCCGGCGCTGCACCGATATATTTTGTTGCGATATATTTTACACCGGACCAAATATTGTGGAGCGTTCACACGTGCAAAGCCACTGAGCGTGACAGCACCGGCACAGCGTCGGTGCAGCCCCACTTGTGTTCACACGGCAGTTTCTGTAGCGGAGCAAAACGACAGAAAACAAATGAGCTGTCGTGTTGGTTCTTTTTTAAACGTCTACACAACTCAAGCAACTACAGTACAGGCACGTCCTTCTCCTTCTCGGTCTCCGTGCCTTCTGCTCGAGAGTGACCGCCCCCTGATAACGTAAATCAACGATGACGTCAATGACACTCAGAAAAGCAAAAATGTAATGCGCCAAACAGAAAAATCAAGAGAGGAAATCACGAAATAAATTCTATGGGGCATGGGGGGTTGTGAACACACAACAAAGGAATAAACTACACAAACAACTCTGA
>CAAKHF010007531.1:0-13554 GCA_901007745.1 Hippocampus kuda
GGAGTATTTTGAAGGTGATTCTTTGTTTGATGGGGAGCCAGTGGAGCTGTCGGAGGATGGGGGTGATGTGATGGAAGGAGGGGGTTCTTGTAATGATCCGGGCTGCTGAATTCTGAACAAGTTGAAGTTTATGGAGAAATTTCATTCATTCATTCATTCATTCATCTTCCGAACCGCTTTATCCTCACTAGGGTCGCGGGGGGTGCTGGAGCCTATCCCAGCTGTCATCGGGCAGTAGGTGGGGGACACCCTGAATTGGTTGCCAGCCAATCGCAGGGCACACAGAGACAAACAACCATGCACGCTCACACTCACACCTAGGGACAATTTAGAGTGTTCAATCCGCCTACCATGCATGTTTTTGGAATGTGGGAGGAAACCGGAGCACCCGGAGAAAACCCACGCAGGCCCGGGGAGAACATGCAAACTCCACACAGGAAGGCCAGAGCTGGAATCGAACCCGGTACCTCTGCACTGTGAAGTCAACGTGCTAACCACTGGACTACCGGGCCGCCCATGGAGAAATTTGAGATGGAAATTTGAGATTATTAAAAAGCCAGAAACAAAAAGTACAATGTACAAATGAGAAGATCCCAATGGGGGATGACTGACTCAGATTTTCAATGCCTGTCAAACTTTTCTTTTCTTCGACTTCTGAATGAATAGCATCAGTGTCATTTTTTTGGAACAAAAGATTTTGAATAGATGATGCATGCTGGAAAACTTTGCCAACAACCTGCCGAGCGGATGAAAATCCAGCAGCGAGTACACAAAGAAACAAATTGTTGCAGCAGACTGGATTGCTAGGAAAGAAGACCTCAGCGATGCTCTTGCACGATCAATGTATCAACATCCTGCAAAGCGAACATCACAAGATTAAATGTGAATTTGATTTCGTCAAGACACATGCAAAAAAACAACAAAAACTCAGATGCTTTGTCATCACCGCTATCCTTTTAGTGACACAAAGTGATTTGAAACACGACTTGGCATGGCTCAATTGAATCAGAATGCTTGGGAATCCATCAAGAAATACGTCCTCTCAATTTGTTTGAGGGAATTGAGTCTGAATGCTGAAAAAGGTTGTTTTCCGCTGGCTAGACTTAGACTGGAAAGAGTCTAATTTTGGCTGTTTGTTAACAGTTTATGATGTTTTAAAGCATCAGCTCTCAAACCAGAAGTTTAGCACGGAAATGTGAACATTTGTTCAAGGATAGTCTGGGAAAACAGATTTTTTGAGGCATTGAGTGTTCAGCCTGGGTGTCCGCGAGCATTTCATAGTCAAAACAACAGTGGTGAAACGGGGCTATTGTTGCCGGTTTGAGCTGATTACATTTTTCCAGAAAATTGTTCATCTACTACACTGCTAATGTGCAAGGACACGCACTTGATGTACATAACAACAAAATACTTGCCTGGAACGCAAATTGCATTTTTTCCATTCATGTATTTTCTTTATGCAGGTATCATTTCAGAAAGAAGAAAAAAGAAGGGAAATCTTTTTATTTATTTATTTATTTGTAAACGATATTGTTGTTGCGGATCCATGTGATCCAACCACAGCTTCCGTGAGATGATCCCGAGTCAGAATTCAGTCTGTAATAACCACAGACATTGAGAATGAGTTGCCTCATCAGCAGCAACTGGACTTAAATGATTATATATGCGGATCTAAACTGTAACATTAATAAATAGATACAATGTTAGTTAGCACACCAAAGTGAGCACGTTGTTTGCTCCAAGACTATTTGCTGAATTGTTTTTACTTCGATCTTTCAAGTTGGCGACAACACCAAGGACAATTTGTTTTGTAAACTCTTACTTCTTACTCTTACTTCTTTGTTAAAAATGTAGGGGAGACAATTTTCAAATTAGCAAAAATAATTTTTCTTGAATTGCCCAACTTCTAATTGTATAGATTGTTTCCTTGAAATTTCAAGTTCAATCAACTTTTTTTTGTATGTGTGTTTACAGTGTGGCGTGAACAGCAGCGTCACAGGAATCAATCACTAGTCAACTAGATGTGTCAAAAGTTCCAAAAGTGGTGTTTGTAAAAGATGTATTTCAAACGCAATTGACAAACGATGAGCTTTCCTCTTTAGTGTTAGCCAGACAATTAAAACACATTCAGTACCAACCAATTCTGGACCAAGTCTGAAAAGACGTTTAAAAACGTCTTTGGGAGTGAATGAGTGAAGCAGCACATCTTGCAAACCACTTCTGCGGCATTTGCTTCGTTCGGCTCATGAGAACAGGTCACAGTTTGATGGCAGCCCAACTCGTGGCTGCTTGATCATGACAGCGTGCCTGCTTACAGTTCCCTGCCCATCCCATGGTGGAGCAACCACCTGGTACATGTGATCCCCCCCCCCCCCAGGAGGTTCATGAAGGGATGACAGAGAAGGCTCAGAAAGTGCATCAAACTCCATTTCTAGATAAGGGGAAAAAGTTGTAGTCTACGTTTTAACCATATCTTTTGTAACACCATTCCAAGAACTTGAAACATTTTCTTCTGTCACCTACAACTTGATTCTGGCAATAGCTCAAAGCTTGTACGATTTTGTGAGGATTAATAGGGATTGAGAGCCTTCTTAACTCTGCTGGCTGGGGCATGAATGGCTTCCCGGAAGAAACTCTTTCAGATTCCTAACATATGTCGCTGTCTGAAATATTCATGCATTTCTAGACTCAAACGGTCTAAATATTAATCTGGGCATAAGGTTCCTACCTCACAAATAGGCTGTTGCTCTTCCAGGTCAAAGCCATTGCTGTGAATAATGGTGAATAATAGAATAAAAGTCGCCATTTGTTTTCTGCACGCCGCGTGAGTCCAGCCAGATTTCTTTTGATGTATGCGACTATTATGAGCTTTGAAGCCATGTTAATGTATTAAAAGCAGCATGCTGCGCAGAGATAAATGTTATGATAAGGCATCTCTGAGCTCGCGGGGAATTACTTTAGCTGTAAAGGTACGGCGCCCTGCGGTTTCTCTTCTCGTGTCCAGCTTCCGGGGATTCATTCCATCATATGCACAATTTTCCACAACTAATCTTCATGACATTTGCTAGGGCTCCCTTTCGCTACCTCTTTTCCTCCCACACTCCGTTCCCTGAGAACAACATAATTAAAAGCCTGCAGGAGGCTTGAGCCTAGATTTACGTGGCAATTGTTGCAATGATTTACTGCCCGCTACACAGACAATCTGCATATTAGAAAATATATTTCATTCCACGGCGAAGCCTGCACCAAGTCCTTCACGTTTGAGCTCACCTGACCTCACCCCCTTTTTCAACAAAGGGCAGAAATGTCATTCGTGACTACTTAATCTTTTCAGCAATCAATATGCAATTTAGAGAAACATGACTGAAGACCGCCTGCTTGGTTTGCAGTGCAGCATCACAAGATAAGAAATATTGCCCTTTCCTTTTCAAATAGTCGGTACTTATCACCACTTAAGACGCTCTTTATCGAAGGGTGCAGAAACTGTAGGAAATGTCATTAATGACCGTTACGAAATTGGATCGGATGACGTCATCTTATGTGAAAGGTGTCCTTTATCGTGATCGGCTGCTGAGAATTATCAGTCAAGTGCTGCTGGGTACTTCTTGCGACAATTAAGCCCTTGTAACACCATACTATGTAAAGTTGTACTTTTATTTCGAGAAAAATCTGTAGAACTAATGGTACACCTCATACAACGGTGCTTACAAATGAGCATTTGGCGAAATTTACGTCATCACCTGTGGTGATAATAAACAATCAACTATTTAATGGTTTCATTGTAATTGACTGGCTAGCGTTTGCAACCTCCTGATATTGATCATTATTCCGGAATCATTCCGATTTTATAATGTCTGTGCTAAATTTCGATGCGTGGATTGCCACATGGAAGAAGGTGCCAAAATGAACGCAGAAGGACCGATAGGAAATGTGTCTGCGGACCCTTAGTGCGCGGCAGCTCGGCGGGGGGCCTGGCTTGCGTCTGCGGTCCGCCACTTGCCCATCCTTGACCTAACATTTAAACATCGGCTTGGAGATTTTCATTTTATTTTTTTTTAAATATCCCCCATAGGCGGCCCGGTGATCCAGTGGTTGGCGTGTCGATCTCACAGTGCAAAGGTCGTGGGTTCGATCCCGGCTCCGGCCTACCTGTGTGGAGTTTGCATGTTCTTCCCGGGCCTGCGTGGGTTTTCTCCGGGTACTCCGGTGTACTCCCACATTCCAAAAACATACATGGCAGGCTGATTGAACACTCTACATTGTCCCTAGGTATGAGTGTCTAAATTGTCCCGAGGTGTGAGTGTGAACGCGGATGGTTCTTCGTCTGTGTCTGCCCTGCGATTGGCTGGCAACCGGTTCAGGGTGTCCCCCGCCTACTGCCCGAAGACGGCTGGGATAGGCTCCAGCACCCCCTGCGACCCTTTTGAGGATAAAGCGGATCGGAAAAGGAATGAATGAACAAATATATGTTGGTATGTTCCTTTAAATACATGGACTGTAGTTAGTGCACCCTATTTCACCCTAACTTCCTACTTCTCTTTCAGACCTTTTTATTTTGCCTCTTTGTTTCAACTTTTCACCCCTTTGCCCTCATCATTTGAAATACTCTGCCTTTTTCACCTTCTCAATGATCACAGTTGGTGTTGACCCTCCAAAGTCTGCCTTCATTTTCCCCACCGCTGAGAACCAATTGTACTCCACTGAGCAATGCCCAGTTCACGCTTGGCCCATTTAGTATGCAAGAAAGTGTTCTTGTCGAAAGCGGTGGGAAGCAGTTGGCATTTGTCTCGACTAAAACGGTGTGAACAAATACAAGCCATTGGTTTTCTCGTTTCGAACACAGCCTGAAGATATTCGGGTTCCCTTATAATTGCATGTGTTGCTCAATTAGAGCGATTCACCTGGTGTGTCGCCGTGCACATGCATATACGGACAAGCAGCTGTGATGGCTAAACATCATGATGGGCTCCTTTGCACGGTTCTGCCTCTATAGATCTATCAAAGCACAATTAGTCCGTACTTACACGGTGCCGAGGAATTTCACCCGTCTGTCGATCCTTTGCACACGGTTTCTTTTATTTTGCTCAAAGTGAAATAAAGACCCAACACTTTGACGTCATTTCTTCTCTGTCTTCCAGCATCTCTTTTCTTCTCCGGATTCCGACATCACGACTCGGTACGAATCGATTCGGGCCTTTGCACTTTCAGGCGTCGATCAGCGTGTGCTTGAATGAATAAGGGCATCAGGCTAATATGCAAATGAGAAGCGGACAGTCATGTCTCATGTTAAAGAAAGGCAAAATCCAGTGTGATCCGGTATGGTAAAAAAAGTTGGTATGTGTGAGGAGGCAGACAATTCGTTCCCCTTCCCATCAGCCTGTCATTTCCGGCTGGCACCAGCAACATATACATTCCAAATAAGAGTTCCTTAGATGATATAAAACATGTTCGCTGGGAAAAAAAAAAAACACACGCATGTGCGTGTGACTCTGAAATCAATAATGGAAATAATAAATCACAGTCAGCAGCGAATTCTTCGATAATGGCCAGTCCCAAAAAAAAAAACTTTATTGGGCCCTCAGAGGAGAGATAACATTAAAGCATTTTAAGAAAATGGTTTTAAGTGCACAATTTGCGTGATTGTAGTTTGAATATGTCAGGTTTATCCAATTTGACACTTAGGAATAAAACACAAGGAGGAGACAGGAGACTCAATTCTGGGACTAGGAGGGAACGAGGAGAAGCGTTCGGTTTCAGTTCTCGGCACGTCACCCCTCCCGATCTCCTCCTTCACCTCCTCATTTATTGGGAAATCTACTACATAGGTGTGTCCAACCTAAAGGGTGGGGGCTGTTGGACACACACTGAACTTGTTTGACTATGTGTGTGTATGTGAGTGTAAATTATGTACATGTGTGCAATTGTTACAAAAACATCACGTTGCAGCTGGTGTTGATGGCTCCTTTCACTGTCCAACCTTGCTCACTGTTTAGTCTTAACACTTATCTCTTCCCAACCACGTCCTCGGAAAGGTGGTTGCGTCCCTAAACTTCTACACAGTGCACTAAGCATTCTTGAGTATAAATGTGAGTAGATAATGGTTAAAAAGGATTATAAATGTGAGCACATTATGATTAATATATATCATGATTAAGAAGCGTTACATCTTTATTAAAAGCATAAGCGTTCTTCTTTGCAAGCATAATCAATTTATCATTGCAGGCATAAGCTGCATAAGATCAAGGCATAAGGCATAAGATCAACCAATCAATCACTCAATATTAATAAAACATTAATGATAAGCGAATGTATGATAACTAAAAATAATCAACCTATCAGAATATGTTTGTCCATCATCATTTTCATCATGAAGTGTCCCATTGTAGAACAGAGTATGATTTTCGGTCTCGTCAATGACGTCTCATCCTTCTTTCCCTCCCTCATTCGTTGATAGTCATGTGTAAAATCTAGTGAAACATGGACTGAGGTTGATGACATTTTCATAGCGGCAGTATCTCACTGGTGTTTACAAGCCAGCCATTACCTCACTGCCTCCATCCTTTGATTACCGGTCGTCTAGAAAATTAAATGACACTTGCCTCTTGAAATATTTGTTTAAAATCAGGTAGTTAAATCTTTGTATTCGTGAGAAAATATGGATTCTCTTTTTTTTTCTGTGGCCCACTGCACTTGAATAGTTCTCTCCGTATACAAATTTGGAAAGTGTTTCTTCAATAGGGAATGCAAACAAAACTGCTGGCTGACGCTCAAATAGCCTGCTGCACAATCCAATTTGAGTTGAAGTAGGCTAACATGCAATAGGGGCCTTCCACTTTTGGGCCCATGCGTCAGGGCAAGAGTCAAGGACAATCTGGTATTTGTCCCTCAGCGCTGACATTTGTCTGTCCACCACTTGCTCCCAAACCACAAAAGCTTCGTCATGCTCACCCTGGCTTTTAAAGTACTTTGTAAGTCTTTTGTGAGTACCCCCTTGAGAAATAAGATGATTTATTCAAGACGGTGCATGATATGCACCGTCTTGATGCGGTTCCTTGCTGAGCAGTATAAGTGCCCAAAAAAAAGGACAAGATTTGAACAAATCTGCAGGCAAAGAGAGGTTTTGTACACATGTCACTGTCATGGGTCAGAAGTGTCTTTATTTTAAGAAATGATATGCCGCTGGCTGAGATATGGTCCCGTCCAAAAGTATTGGAATGGCAAGGTCATTTCTTTTGTTTTTGAAAACATTCCGGTTATGAGCTCGAAAGATGGAAAATAAGACAAGTGTTCCGAATTCCAGCTTTGATTTCATGGTCTTTTTGTGTGTGTGTGAATTTCATGGTTGCTGTCATGTACAGATTCTTTATTGAAGAAAGTGCATGATACTGCTTTCTGCTCAACTGTATCTGGCTGGAGACAGAAAGAAAAAGGAATACATCATTCAAAGAGGTTATGCTGGCTGGCTTCACCTCAATGCCGGACGTGCTGCCATTATGGAAATACTCATTATTTTCCCAGACAGTGCTTGGTCTGCGGCTTGATGCTATGCCTAGTTAAATTTAGGAAGAAAAAAAAAGAAAAAAGACATTGGACACAAAATTTGCTCCAATCTGCGGACATTTAGAAGCACTTTGTTGGCATGATGATTTATGTCGCAATGCTTCAAACACGAGGGCAGCATGGCTATGTTGGATGGCAATGTTATGATCACTTTTGGGTTTTATTTTGTTTTGTTTTACTTATGTCTGTTATATTTGAAAATTGCGTTTGCTGGGATTCAGATGTTTCGACAAAAAACTTCTCTCCTGAATCTATGATTGCACTTACAAAAACCTGATTTGATCCATACATATTTGTGTTACAAACGCAAATATCAATCCATTAAGTTCTGGGGGGGGGGGGTTTAATGACAATGTTTTTTTTTGTTTTTGTTTTTTTTTTTTAACTACAATGGTTGCCAGTAGGCCTCAACAGAGGTTGAACACCCTCATCTGGGAGAACGACAAAAGTGTACATACACCTTCATAGCTTTTTTCCATTAAGATGCAGTCATTATGCACCGCGTATGTAGGTGGAAGGAACAAAAATAAAAGACAGGCGTCACCCCTCACAACCCATGCAAGTAATTGTTGCCCGCTGACAGACCAACAATAACATGGTAATTTGTCACAGCTGATGACGTTGGTCCACGGCTCTGTCTGCTGTGTCTAATTTTGCTCACCGAGCATACCAACCATCTTTGCTTATCTTGGCAATCTGCGGCCTCACTGGGTGATTGGCAGCTCGTCAACTGCAAGATGGCACATAGGGCCTGCCGGGGCTGCACCTGAATTTTGGGGCTTGTGATTTCTGACACCTCCATCCGATAGGCTTCAGGAAATGTTAATCCCCTCGGTTCCTCCTCTCCTCCACCCCCAATAATCCCTTCCCGTTCTCGTCTCTATATTTCCGCCTGTCTCGTGTCGACCCTTCCCTCCGGTGGAAGGGGAACAGCACATGCCTGGCAAAAGCACCGAAAACGATGATACTTTGATTTTCCCTCTGCTTCCTGCCAGTTTATTTGTCTGTTTATCAGTATTTTTTATGAGCTCACTGTCCTTGTTTTGTTTGCCTCATTTTAACATTCTAGTTTTATAATTCAAGCCGAGCAGTATTCATATTTGTTATTCATATGATGATCCATGTTTATAAAAATATGGGCCAGCGCGAATTGATGCCGCCATTTTATTTTTTTTTTTTTGCTACTCCACCAGAATAATTTGAAGTTAATAAAGTATTTGACAGGTGAGCAGCAAAATTTCGACCCAGAAACAGATATGGAAATTAAAAAGTAAAAGTCAACGAAAATACCAAGTCACTACAGAGAGCAGGGCTGGAAGCAGAAGACACGGAAGGAAGGTGACACTCTGACTGGGAGAAAGCTCGACGTGCTGACAACATGTCACCGAGTAATCCGAGTTTATATACTGTCATACATCAGGCCTATATGACATAATAAAGGTGCCATTAATAAAGGACAAAGCATCAAGTGCAAAGCAGCTGATACGTCACGGAACAACCAGTGGCAACGTTTTGATTTAGACTGAGAGTCAACAAACACATGATTGGTGCAGATTTTAACTCTTTCATTGCGGACTGGTTCATACAAGTGCATCCCTTTTGCGGACCAGCAACCATTCAATGACAGGTGTGGCGGTCTGGGTAGAGTGTACTTTTGCCCAATTTTTTATTCTTTCATCTGTACGGCCCGCCGCGGACCGGCCGAAAGTGGCCGCAGACCGGCGGTGGTTCGGGACCACTGCCCTTAGGGCTACGTGAGAACATGAAATCATTTATTTCCCGGATACCTTTGGCACAGCCGCGCGAAAATCACCCAACGCTTGCGTCTTGACTCAAGTGTCTCATTAAAGCTCAGATGGCTGATGAAAAGAAAGTGAAGGTGCAACAGTGGGTCTGAATAGATTTTTTTTTGTTCATTGTTTTTTTTCCTCCGGAGATATAAGGTTTAAATTCTTGTTTCAAGACAATTTATCCAAAGGAGCTCCAGATAACAAAACTTTTTTTTTTTCTGTTTTTAGCTTGAATTCACATTTTTATATTTATAGTACTTAATTTATTTTCATGGCGACATTTTTTTTTGTTTGATGTGAGGTAAAAAAAAAGCCAAAGGATTAAATGTTTGAATTGCAAAATAAAACAATTTTCATTGAACAATGAGTTGTGTTAGGTTCTACTGTATTTTTGGATCATCTTTACATGTCTTAGTCAGGGGGTACACTTGGTATGACCAAAAAGTTTGGGATGGACACAAGCCAGGAAAAGTTGGCAACCATTGCTTTCGGTGGTCAGAATGTGCATAAAAATAAAATGGAACAATAAGCAAAACTGGCAAAAGAATAAAGTCATCCAGTAATTGCATTGTACATCATTATTTTAGCTGCATTATCGCACTACTGGCATACATTTCTTTTGAACTGGTGTGTGCAAATGGTGTTCATACGTAACAATAACTTTTTTTATCATTATTTTATTTTATTTTTATTTTATTTTATTTTTTTTGATATGGCCCTTGGAGGACTTAAAGGGGCCCTGAAAGAAAAAACGTTCCACAATCACATGACTGAATCACTTGAATGCTCTTGTGTAGTCAAATTGGCAAAGGCAAAGTTTTGGGTATGCTGCAATCTGATCATGATGTCATTTTGCCCCGTAGGAATTCTCCATGCTACGACTGGACGACGTGGCGGATCAGTGGGTCAACATCGTCGGTTTTTCAGTTTTCAACCAAACGCATCCATTCTTTGAGGATTTTGCGCTAAGCCTCAACCGCTCCTGGCAAGAGAACTGTGAACATGCTCCCTTTGAGGGCACCCCGGTTAGTCCGCACAAACACGCACACAACCCCCACCTCCCCCCCCCCATTTCATTTATTTATTTCATTCGTTAAGATACATTCACATAGATGTATTTGTTTAAAAAGGCCAAACAGACCTTTAAAGGCTGAATGCATCTGCAACTCAAAAGTCCCCATTCCGAAGCACACACACATCAAAAACAACCGCCAAATTATACAAGTATGACATTTATCCATTTAAGTGCTGCAATTGTAGCGGACATCCGAGCGGGTTGTTTTCGTGGCAGCGCCTCATTAAATCTATTACGGTCTCTTCATTCACTTTGAGGAATTACACAAACTGCAAAGTGTTGCCAGCTCACAGCCCGGCATTTTAAAAAACAAAGTACAAAAATTACATGGTTCTCTACGTATATTATAGACTATTCATTGTTATATATGTGTGCGTGTGCGTGTGTGTGTGTGTCACACTACACTTCCTTTATTCTCATGCTATGTCAGTCAAAATAAATTCTGTCCAAAAAAAAGTTTATACACACAATTAAATTCTTTGAAGATGGAGCCCGGATCATTCGAATGTCTTTTTGGTTACTCCTTCCGACGCCTCTATGTCAGGGGTGTCAAATTTATGGCCCACGGACCAGAACAGGTCCGCCAATGAGTTTAATCTGGCCCGTGAGATGATTTGGTAAAATTACTTTCACGTAAGTATCAAAGTAGCTACAGCCCAACTGAATAAACAGCCGTCAATTATTGTTATGTATCATGATTTTACTGGTCTGGCCCACTTTTGAGTAGATCTTTCTCCATGTGGCCCCTGAGTTAAAATGAGTGTGACATCACCGCTCTATTTAGTGACTCAGCTAAAGACGTTGAAATATTAGAAACATTCATATCATGGTCGAGATTATCAAAGTATATCAGTGTTTCGTGCTGATGGCCTGTAGAGTTGAGAAGTTAAAAGCAAATACTATGTTCATATATATGAAATGATTTCACATTGAGATGTATTGTTTCTTCCGGCGCGTTCATGAAGCAAATCACATGATTTCTTCTGCTTAGACTGTCAAGTACCTAGTTGGAAGCCAATAGAACAGTCGATTAATGAGCAAATCTGTACTTGAACTGAATGAATGCCGGGGATGAGAGAGCGCTCAACAATTTGCCCCCCTCTGTTGTGCACGAGCTGGCTGCTGAAAGAAGCCAATAAGCATTAGAACGCAGCATGATAGAAAGCTGTACAGTTGCTCTCACAGCAGGTTGCTTGAATACTTCTCAGCTCGCAGCAATACGCCTTTATGACTAATTAGCTTAAAGTTAAAAGAATAAAAGGCTGATGGCACTTTAGCAAGATTAAGTTATTTATTTAAGTTGTTTCTTTCTTTCTTTCTTTCTGCTTACCTTCTTTTCTGATTGATATAAAAATGATTTAATCGACATAAACACATAACACGGGGTAGGACTAGATAAGTTCTTTACTTCCTCCTACTTCATTGAACATAATTATGCTGAATGATGACTGATTTCTCTTTCCTTTTGCTATTTTATTTACCTTATTTTCTGACAAATTATTACTATATATGTTCTATGTTCTATGTTCAATAAACCAATAAACCAAACCAAATTTAGCCCCTCGAGGAAGTGATCTGCTGTCTTTGACGCTAACTTGGTCTGACGTACAAGTGTTCCCGCACGTGGTACAGCAACTGCATGACAATGTCTTCCTAGCCAGGGGTGTCCAAATTCCAGGCCCCAGGTAATTTCTAGCGTGAAAGGTTTCGGTGTCGAAAAAGTGTCCAAGTACAAACTATTTTCCATCTTTTACAGAAAGGTGTAATGTAGCACTTTTCAAAATACAGTGGTATCTCTACTTACGAACGTCTCTTCATACAAAATTTTCAAGTTACAAAACGCCTCATCAGGAAAATATTGTCTCTTGTTCCGAACGAAATTTCAAGATACAAAAGGTAAAAATACAGTATGGGCTGCTACTCGCAGCTCTGAGTTTCATGAACACAACATACTTAGAGCTGCTCTGCCATTGGCTACTACCGAGCATCATCCTGGCATATCATTGGCTAAGAGGGACCACTACCGTATGTGTCTATGTATGTAGATATGTGTCAATGCAGTGTCCTCGTCATTCGCCCCTCGGGCCATAAGGTGTTCCGATAGTTTTACGTAAATGTGAATCGCCCAGAAAAAGTGCTCACCAGTCGGGCGATCGCTCACTATGCTGTTTGCCTTGGACATTTTCGAAGGATTATTAAAAGCCGACAAAAGCAAACATCCAATTGTAACATGTTTTTGTTATATATTTTGATGCATTTTTATGCTTTAGAAAACTTTTATGTCTGAATTTTGGAGCGGCTTGGAACGGATTAGGGCATTTACATGGAAAACGCGTCTCTCCTTACAAGACTTTCTCCCAGAACATATTAATTTCGTAAGTAGAGGTACCACTGTACTGTAACTATCAAATTATAAAAACAATAGCTTGAATATGCCTCATGGATTGATGTTAGCATAAAGGTGAAGAATGTCAAAGTGGCCATTGCATCGTTCAATGATTCTATTTGCGGCCCTCAGAGGAAAAACTCTGGACACCCCTGGTGTAAGACATTGAATGGCAACTGCTCCTCTTTCACTCGGAGTTTGCGCTCTCTGAGTTTGAGCATTTGGTGTGTGTGCATGCATAATACATCCACCTTCCTCTCTATCTCCCCCTCGTTCTTGCGCAGCTCTCCTCAGCTCTTTTCTTTGATGCGGTATATGCGGTGGTGGCAGCGGTCCAGGAGCTGAATCGTAGCCAAAATGTAGGCGCCACTCAGCTCTCTTGCAAGTCCTCCAAAATCTGGGAGCACGGCACCAGCCTCATGAATTACCTGAGGATGGTAAGTTGGCCTCGGCAGGACTTCATAAAAAAGATCATAATAATTCAACGTGCCTTTATGTAAATGTTCATTATTTTGGCAGGGGGAGATATTTGTATGCCCATATAAATCAGGAATGAGGCCAATAGCTATACCCAGATACCCTTGGAAGGTGTCCGAAGGGGGTCAAATCCAAATGGGGAATACTTTATTCATGATTTTTTTTTTTTTTATCCAAAACAAATTACAAAACAAATTACTGTTACTTGGTCTCAGCATTGTATTAAAAATATCCTTTAAATTCACTTTGTATACTAAGAATGATGA
>CAAKHF010007535.1:4231-14410 GCA_901007745.1 Hippocampus kuda
CCCCCAGAAAAAACCAAAACCAAAAAAAACCCCACCCTCGAGATGCATTGCTAGCATGTTTTGGCCACCGTCCTCTTTCTTCCTTCTACCGCTGCTACTTCATCAAAGTCGCTTCCTACTCTTCTCTCCATAAAAAGACAACACAAAGGCCCGTTTTGTTTGGCACGCACTCGCACTACCTCGTTTTTCTAATGGTTGCTTGTTTTTCTGTGTCTTGCAGATTCTCGATGAGTTTGACAAAGGTGAGTGTGAACGCGTTCCTCTTCTGCTGTCACAAAAGAGCGTATCTCGTCGTTTTGATCAATTTGCCGAGTAGGAGTACTCCGCTTTGGGATTGCAAGTCGGCCATCTTGTTGCGTTCTATTTTTTTGTATTCTTTCCCCACATTTGCTGCGCGCTGGCGTTTTTCAACGAGCGCCGGCAGATGCACGTGAGCGGCTGCGGCGGCCTTTCGGGGCACCGACGCGGCAAGCGCGCGATCCAACAGGAGGAGTATTGGAGCCCGGCGGGCCTCCGCTCATGTTTGCTGCTCCCACGAACGGCAAACGGAGAAGGGTCGTCGGTGTGGAAAACGTCAGCGCTTTCCCCGCCCCTCTTGCGAGTATTTGAAAAAGGCGGCAGCGCGATAAGAAAAGGTTGAGCGGTGATTCTTTGGCCGGTTTGAGCCCTTTTCAAAGTCACCCTTGGCGAGGGCCGGAGCTTTGCCCATTGAACCGTCGATGCTGCTCAGGGCAGCGTTTGTCCACGGGAGGGCGCTCTGACGCCACTTTGGCGCACCCGCGTTTTACGTTGGCGCCAGGGACGCTCCTGACTATGCCATTCGCAAAGTCGTCCCAAATGTTCTGCGGTTGAACCTGAAATGGAAAAAAGAATCAACTGGCCGATCCATTCTAGTGAGTGACGGCAGTGCGCTTGCATGCGTGCGTGCGTCAACACGGCAAGGTTGTTGTTCTCCCACAAAGCTCCGGAACATTCCTGCTGTGATTTCACTCGGTCGTCATGTGGGCAACCTAAACACGGCACGCACACAGACGTGAGGCGGGCCGTTTGCAGGCCACGCCGAAAACACGCCGCGGACGACAGCGGAGCAGGAGGAGGCGGCGGAGGCCGAGGCGGCGGAGGCCGAGGCGGCGGAGGCCGAGGCGGCGGAGGCCGGGCCCGCGTCGCACCTCCGTCGCCTCGTTTGGCTTGACGGCCGTCGTCTCTTTCAGAGCTTCCGGTGGTCCAGCAGCTGAAGAGAACCGTCAAGTACTTCCAGGACTACAGACAGGTGGGTGGGCCGCAGATCTCTCCCTTGGTGGAGCGCACGCTCCCCAAGATGGTCAGCTCTCGGTCTTTGATGCCGCCAGATGATCATCGAGCCCACCAGCCCCAAATTGCTGCCGGACCCCGTGAAGGAGCCGTACTACCAACCTCCGTACACGCTGGTCCTGGAGCTCACGGACGTGCTGCTGCACCCGGAGTGGTCGGTACGTCTGCGCTCAAGTGCTCCGGTCCCCTTCTGGTGTCGTCGCCGCTCGGGTCTCACGCTGACCCACGCGGTCCCGTTCGGCCTGGTCTTCTTTGCTTCGGTGCCCGTCACGTCACGTCTGGTCTGCTTGAGTCTGCTTTGCTTCCGTTCCAATCTGTGTCCTGCACGGGCCCCCTCTACGCACATCCAATGCTTTGGATGTGCTTCCGCTTCGGTTGAACGAATTGCGCGCTTGCACCACAACCGTCTCGTTGGACTCGTTCCTCTGGTCTGATTCCCCGAGTCGCGCTCGACGGCCAAAGTAACGGCGTGTGCTTGGTGTGTGTGCGTGCGCGCTTCCAGCTGGCAACCGGCTGGCGCTTCAAGAAACGTCCCGGCATCGACTACCTGTTCCAACAGCTGGCGCCGCTCTACGAGATCATCATCTTCACCGCCGAGACCGGCATGGTGAGCTGCGATCACGCACGCACGCACGCACACACACTCCCCTTGGCCAAAATCATCCTGGAGTGACAAGGCCACCGACGTTGAGCTGGAAGCATGCGCTCCGTTGGCCTCTCTTTGGAAGTCTGTTTCTCTTGTTTTCCAGTTGGAGGTGTCACAAAAGCACAGCAATTGTGAGCAACAAATGCAGACTGCATTTTCTTTTCATTTGGTGCTTGCAATGAATGTTTTTCAGTCTCCAAAAAGGTTTCCAATAAGTCTAAAGGGAAGCGTTTTGAGGGCTCAAAAGTATGTTCAAAAAATGTTGGGCCTTTTTTTGAAGGTGTTTTTTGATTTACGGTGCCATGAAAAAGAATTTGCCCTCCTGTCAAATTGGTACTTTTGCCACGTTAATGTTGAAAAGCATCAAAAAATGTCAATGTCAGACAAAGATGAGCCAAGTCAACAAACGGTGTGATTTTTAAATTAAATGGCAATTTAATTGATGGGGGACTCGCTGGAACCCGATGTGGTGAGATGTGACTCTTGCTATTCCTTGATTTTGATTTTTGAATCGAGGTCTGATTTTACTTGCTGTAAAGCACTTGGTGTGCCGCTGCGGTTGCTTTTAAAGTGTCGTCTGTGCAAGTGAAGGTCTTTTGTGCGTCCAGACGGCGTACCCTTTGATCGACGGCATCGACCCTCAGGGTTTTGTCCTGTATCGCCTCTTCAGAGACGCCACGCGCTACATGGACGGACATCATGTCAAGGTGCGTTGAATCGGCATCATGTCGCCACTCACAATCGGTCGCTAGCTTTGCTCAAGAGGTGGCCTGGGAAGGGACTGCCACACGGCTAGCGTGAGCACTAGGGGTGTTCCCATCGGAGTTGTACTGCACGCCGCCCATTCCGATAGCGATCGTCCACGAGGTCGGCCGCGACGCCGCGGAAAATCCGTAAGCCTTTCACGCTACGATTCCGTTGGTGTCGCACGTGGAGTGTCGGGGAAAGGCAGAGGAGACGCTTCACTTGACGCAGGTTGCAAAGGACGAGCCTCCGCCGGTCAGCTTTTTGTGATCTCCAATGCCTTGCGTCCATCGGCATGACCGATCGCTGGTCGCACCGCGTGTTGAGGTGAGTCGAGGAGTTTCCTTTTGACAAAAAGTGGTGCTTTGGTGTCATTTTAGTGCCCCGCAAGTAGATTGCAGTAAGTTGAGGAGTTTAACATTGACTGGCGTCCTCTTGGTGCCAGGGAACGATGTTGAAGTAAGTTGAGGAGTTTGTTTTTGGATCAAAGTAGTGCTTTGGCAGGAGCACAACGACAGAATGCTGGTCTCTCATTTAAAAATGCTGGCCACCCGGGCTGATCAGCGTCTCTCGGCGTACGGTTGAATCGACCGTCGACACGAACGCGTCGGCTCCTCGGAAGCCACCTGACCTGGCGCGTCTCGCTCTTGCTTGACAAGACGGCACCCCCGGCGGGCCATCTTCCGAGGCGGGCTTCTGGAGCCCACCGCCAGATCGGCGTCTCTCGAAACGACATCCTGCCATTGTTCGTCGGCTGGCATCCTGCCGCCGCCGCGGGTGAGGAGCGACGCGGCGCTCGGATGAACGCCGACTGCGGCCTTTGGCGCTTCCGCCCAAAGCGCAACGCTCAGCGATTGACTCGGGGGTCAGCAAGAGCCGCCGTCAATGATCGGAAGGACGCCTTATCTGGTCTCCGCCAGGCGTCAAGCCTTGGGAGGCGAGGCGAGCCGAGCTTGCGCCCCGCGGTCCATCCGCAATCTTTTTGCTCAATGACGTTTGCTGACGATGCGCGCGAGCGCCCGTCCGCATCCCGCAGTTGTTCCCGTTACGCGGCATTTAGGACAAGAACGCGTGTCGCCGTCACGCCACGAAATGGTTTCTGAGCACGTGCGTCATCTTTTGGGCCCGCGGATGTGCGAGGGGGGCGGGCCTCTTGTCCGCCGGCTGCGGGGTCACTTCAGAAAGCTTCGCTTTCCATTGCTGTTGTCTTGATCGGTTTTGGATCCCCAGCTCGTATTTTCATTGACTGCTTAGCTTTTGTCTGGCTTAGTTTTCGTTTGCTGTTATTTCGCTGTCGATTGTTTTCTTTTTTTGGGGGGGGGTCATTTGCTGTTCATTGTTTGTTTTTGCAATTTGCTGCTGTTTGTTTTTTGTTTTGATGTGCTATTTGTTGGTTTGTTTTTCGTTGACTGTTGTGTTTTGTTTTTATTTGCTCTTTATTTCCATTAGCTGTTGTTTAGCTTGTTGTTGCTTTTTTGTTTCGATGTGCGATTTTACTTTGCAACTCTCTATGTGCGCGTGTTGGTTTTTGTGCGTTTATTGAAATGCGTTGGTCAAACCTCGTTTGCACTCGGGCCTCTGTGGCGCGCTCTTCAGGATGTGTCGTGTCTGAACCGCGACGGCAGCAAAGTGATCGTGGTGGACTGCAAGCGCGAAGCCTTCCGCCTGCAGCCGTTCAACGGGATGGCGCTCAAGAAGTGGGACGGCAACTCGGACGACCGCGCGCTCTACGACCTCGCCAACTTCCTCAAGAGTAAGCGTGCGCCCGGCCGTTAGCGCGGCGAGCGCGAGCTGACCGCTGTGTGCTCTCCGGCAGCCATCGCGCTGAGCGGCGTGGACGACGTGCGCTCGGTGCTGGAGAACTACGCCGCCGAGGACGACCCCATCGAGGCCTTCAAGCGCAGGCAGGCGCAGCTGGCGCAGGTGGGCGGCCCGGTCGCCAGTCGGTCGCCGTGCACGTATAGATCAACGATTAACCGGTCGCCACTCAAGCATGTGGATAGGTGGCGGACATTTCAAGGCGCGGTGTTCGTGTGTGCAGGAGGAGGAGCAGCGCGTGGGCGAGCGGTCGCAGCAGCAGAAATCGGGCCTGTCTCTGGGCTCCATCGCGTCGCGCTTTTGGCGTTCCAAGCAGCAGTGAGCGAGCTGGCGGGTGGGCGGGCGGCCGGCCGAGACGCCTTGACGGACCCCCGATCAAAACACTGGCTGCTTTTTTGGGGCGACCGCAGCTTTGGCTGGCCCCTCCCCCTCCAGGGAATGGAGCGTCTCATTGGATTGGGAGGCTCGGGGGGGGCGGGGCTGAAACCAGCCGCCCCTTCGGATCTGACCGGGCCTCTGCCAGTAAAGACAAACGACCGACAAAATCGACATCATCGCAGTGACTCCAACAAAGATGGCGGCTGATGATATCATCACAAGCAAACAAACAAAATGGCGCCGACGCCGTCTTATCACGTGACCGCTTCTTGTCAAAACCATTTTTCTTCTTTGCTCGTGGTTTTTTTTTTAATGAACATTTCTGTCTACACCGGCTTGACGTGTCATCTTCCAGGTCTTCTTGTTCTGTTTTTTGTCACTTGTTTGTATGTCGGAAGATGACATCAATTAAAAAGCAAAAAGTCATAAGAAGTCTGTCTCCCTAAGGCCCAATTCTTCATTTTTTTTTATCTCTACTTGGCAGCAACTTAAAAGATGTTCACATTTGGTCAAGTTGGGGCATAGGACGAGATGTCGTTTCAGGCAGTCAAAATGTGGTGCGCAAATGTTGCCAAAACACGGGTGCGAACCTCTTCTTTCAAAGTTTGGTCAATTTGGGGCAGAAAGCTCGCTCGTCCTCCGTGTTGAGTGCATTTTGGGCAAAAAAATGTCACGTCCACATTTGGTCAATTTCAAGTGCAAGCATGTCGTGTCCAAATGGGTTCAGTTTTGGGCGCAACGCTCCTTTGTCCAAATTTGGTCAATTTGAGGTGGAAACCATTTTGGTCCCAATTTGGACAAAGTCACGGTGAGTGCTCAATGCCTCCGACGGGCTAACACAAGTCGTCGTCTGTTGCCTTCAAACAAACACTTGTGACTTTTCTTCATTGCGCCGCATCTCCTTCAGAATAGCTCGGTGCTGCCTTGGCATGTGGTGGCACAAGGCGGTACTACCGTGCAAACCGCCGCGTGCCTCCTGGCGGTCGGCGGGAGGCCGCACCTGGCCAGGAATCTTGCGGGAACGCGGGCGCGCGTCCCGCTGGCTCTCGTGGTCGTCAACTTTTTGTTGTTGCCGCCGTTTGTACTTGGCGCCGCAGGCGCGAGGCTCGCACGCACGCACGGCGCCGTAGAACTTTTCGCTTGCAGTTCTTTTATAGTCGTGTAAAGTTTGGTGCAAAAGCTCGTTAAGGCAGAGCCAATTAAACGCAGAAGAATGTTGAAGCCCTTTGATCATCTCGCCGCGGTCTGCTTGGGAACGATGACATCACATCTTCACTTTCCGCTTTTGTCTACGTTGGACGGCCGGTGTCACATTTGATTTGTTTGTTTTTTTCCCCCTTGGCCCAGAGGAAGCGTAAAGGAAAACGTTTTCGACTGGCAAACGTACTCGCAATATACGTTTGAGCAGACTTGTCGGCTCAATGCTAAAAGCGTGGCATTTTTTCCTCCCATAATGCCACGGGCTGATGACTGGCTGAGGCATCATGGGACAAAATCATCACAAATGACAAACGATGTTGACCTCCTTCATGTTCCGATGCGTTTGTATCATGCGAGGCCAAATGACAAAAAAAAAAAACAAAAAAGCACGGTAAAGTTTCAGCCGTCTCCCTGATTGAAAGTTGCGGCTTGGTCTCATTTGTGGTGCCGACCAGAAAAACCAAACGGGGCAAACGAAGTCGTCTGCTTTGGTGAAAACAGTTGCGGAAGACTAAAGGATCTCTTTTTTTTCTCTCAAAGCTGCCAGGCAGGGGTCTCCAACTCGCAGCTGATTCAAATGATCAGATCATCAGCAAGCTGTGCGCAAGCCTGACATGGAAGCCGTTCATTCGAATCGGGTGTGTCGCAACAGGGAGACTTGGAAAACGTGCAGGGCAGCGGCAGTTTGAGACCCCCGCTGTAAGGGAAGCGAGAAAAGAAAGACATTGCTCTCTCTCTCTCTCTGTCTTTGCAGGGAACACGACAAGCAGATGAACCCAGACTGGTGGAAGCGCCGCTTGGAGTTTTTGCCGCGGCCGACCCTTCGAGCGTCCACGTGGATGGAGCGCGATCGTGACCAGACCCGGAATGGAGCATCCTTGGCAACGGGTAAAGGATTCATGCTTGGCTCGTCGATGTTGTCGGGGCCCCCTGCTGCTGCGTGTGCCTGAAAGCGAAAAAAGAAAAAAGAATGGTTAGCGATCAAGATTGAGTCGATTCGGTTTCTGAGCTGCTTTGCTTGTTTGGGTCACCGGTTGCGCCGGCCCATGAGAAAGTTCGGTTGAACCTAACAAATCAGTTGATGGTGATCCTTTTGGGGTGAGAAGATGCGAGCACAGGAGCACTGCCTGCTTTATGACTAACGACACTCCTCCCCCCCCGCCCCAACTCAACATGCTAATCACCAACTGCAGCGACTGAAAAGTGACACCTGCACACGTTCACACTTGGCATTTTGTCGAAAGGCTTTCATATGATTGGCCTTTTGTTGTGCACGAGGGCTTCGCCAGGATGCAACTGCTATTCGGTCGCCCTTTCGCCTTCGCGTCAACTGCAGTCCGCGACATTTCAAAACAAGCCGAAAGCTTTTTGTCGTGATTCGGCAGCAGCCGTCCCGAATGGTTCACTCGTTGCCTTCTCGTCAATGATCACCAAGCGGCTGCTGGTCAATGAATCTCCAAGCCGAGGCGAGGCGAGGCGAGGCGAGGCGTCGTCTTCCGCTCGGGCGTCCTCACGTGACAGCCGGAAGTGGCCTGAAGTGAACTCGGGTCCTCGTTTGGCGTCATGACGAAGGGCAACTTGGCGAAACGCTCCAGTGGCGCCAATTTTCAGTCGTCAAACAATTGGTGAGCGAATCTGAGGTGGGAACGCTTCGTGCTTGAAAATGGACTTGAGGACAACAAGTAGTTCCCTTGCGCACGATTGACAGGACGAGATTCCAAAAACCGAAACGCAACCACCCCCCCCGCTCGCCGTCCGTCCGTTTGTTGGCCTCCCGCGTGAGCGTCTTCTCACCTGACTTTTACGACTCGTCACGCGTGGTCACACCTCCGCAGACGTTCCCACGACACCCCGCCGGGCGGGAGGAGGAGGTCGGGGGAGGGGGGAGCCCCCCCCAATCTCTTGTCACGGCGACACGAGGCCTTCACACGCCGCTTGCCTTGGTGGAGCTTCACACCTTTCTTTCACGCGCCCTGCTTGCCCACGCGCGAACAAAAGGGCGCGTGGCAAACGGGTTGCGGGGGGGCGGGGGGGGGGGCCGACGATCAATGGGCAGATGGCGCGCCATCCAATACGCATCGGCGCTTCCTCACTGCCTGTCGTTGAATTGGCTTTGTTTCCAGCGCGTGTACACGCGCACGCGACCAAGACTTGGAGCGTGCCTGCTTCGCGTGCGATCACCACGCGCTGCCCCGGTGAAGGAAGAAGACGGCGCTTTTCGGCCCTCACCTCCGTCTCAGCGTCTTTGGCCATCTCCACACATATACTGTCATACTGTGTGTATGTGTATATAGATATACTATATATATATATGTATATATATATGGAAATGGCGTAGCTTCGAATCCCCCACGAAACCTCATTTCATATGTGTGTGTGCATAATATCTATACCTGTATGTATATATAATACATGATCTATGAAATGAGGTTTCGAAGGCAGGCCATTTCCATGTCGGGCGAGAGGGATGTGCACAGAAGGTGTCCACCGCGCTCTCGTGATGTGGAGGGGAACGATCACAAGAGGAAGACTCGGAATGGAAAAAAAAAAAGTCTGCACGGGGCTCTCCGAACAAGGCAGCAAAACAGGTTGGGTGTGAATCTCCAACGTTTTGGGAAGTCGTCCGTGTTCTGAGGCCAACGTGCCTGGTGGCGTCATGACGTCACGTGTGGACTTGATGTGCCAACTGAGCAAAGAGTTGCCTTGGAAGTGTTCCACTCGACTTTTCGCCTGAGCTGCGGCGGGCGCGGCGGAAGTGACGCGGCATCCCGCCGATGATTGATGAGGGCGAAAGCACTTTCGCTTTTGGCCAACGTTCATCCGTCCTTTGTTGTTTGGGCGCCTTTGGGCGAGCTGGCTCTGCAAGGGGACGTTTCTTGCCCCGCACCCTCCTTGCACCGGGCCCTTGGCCTTCCCCCCCCCCCCCCCCCCCCCCCCCCGCCCGCTCCTGCCGGCGCCGCTATAAAAGGAGTCCCTGCGGGCCGGCGCTGCAGTCCACAGTCGAGCCTCCTTACCTGCTGCCGCGCCCTCCGCCCGCGCTCTCGCTGCTCTCTTTCACCGCCGCCGTCGAGAGCGCGTCCTTCGGCTTTGGACTTCGGCCTGGTCTTTGGTTCCGGATGCAGCTCGGAGGCGCCACGGCGCGCTGCCTGCTGGCCGCTCTGCTCGTCGTCCTGATGCGAGCGCGCACCGTCAGTACTTGTTTTGCTCCACTTGTTTTTCTACTTTCGCTTCGTCGCCTGACTTGACTCGCCGTTGCGCTTTTACGCACCGGAGCGGACGCGCGCGACCTTTGGCTGCGTCTTTCCGATTCCTGCCTTCGTCGCTCGGGCATTCGTCCTTCTTCAGCGGCACTTCACGTTGATAACGGCAGGGAAGGAAAAACAACAAAAAACAACACCACCACCTTCTCGGTGTCACCGTCTTGATGAGATTTGCTGTCCTAATGACAGACCGGCTCTCGTTGGATCTCTTTTTTTTTTTTTTTTTTCCACTTGCGTTTCACCAAACGTGTTTTTATTGTTGTTGTTTTTGTTGTCGTCGCGCATCAAGTTGCCTCGGCCGCTTCTGTGTGTTGTCGCGATCGGGCCCCGGTTTGCTCTGTGGCGCCCGAATCCGAATCCGAATGCTCTCGATTGTCCAAGTGTGTAAAGCACGCAAGGAATTGGTCTCCGGTGCTCGCGTCGTCATAATCAAAGGACGTGACGAGTCGGTGTGGAAAGCGCTTCCGTCATGACGTCACGGCCCGTGTCCATCCGCAGACGGAGTCGTCCGGCGTGTTCGAGCTGAAGCTGGAGGCGCTGAGCGGCGCGAGCCCGCACGCGCTCTGCCGGCCGTCGTCGGCGGCGGCGGCGGCGGCGCGCGCGTGCCGCCTCTTCTTTCGCCTGTGCCTCAAGCACGCGCAGGACGTCATCGACCCCGAGCCGCCGTGCACTTACGGGACCGCGCTCAGCGACATCCTGGCCGCGGACGCCGGCTCCATCGGTGGCAGCGCGCCCCTCAGGGTGCCCTTCGTCTTCAAGTGGCCGGTGAGTGCAAAGCCCCCCCCCCCCCCCCCCCCCCCCCCCCCCCCCCCCCCCCTCAGC
>CAAKHF010007536.1:0-10989 GCA_901007745.1 Hippocampus kuda
ATATATATATATATATATATATATATATATATATATATATATATATATATATATATATATATATATATATATATATATATATATATATATATATATATATATATATATATATATATATATATATATATATACACACACACACACACACACACACACACACACACACACACACACACACACACACTGTAATACGAATCAGAATAGCATTATTGTCAGACAGAACCCATTCAAGAATCTGAAAAAAAAATGACAAAGGGGATAAGAACCAGAACTGGACGACGAGAACAACAACTATTTCCACTGCACCTGATGTTTCTATTTCAATTTCAGAGCTTCGAATAATGATATATCCAATATTTTAGGTCATGTTTATAAAAGCATGATCTTTTTGGGAGATAAATCAAGGTTTTGGCAGAATTAAGTGTGATCATCATGTCTGAGTGTGGCTCACCCTGTTATACAGGATTTTAGTCAAGAGTTGTGTGTCAAGCATAAGCCTAACCATAACTGTCTCAGGCATGTAGTCGTGGCTCTTTTCTGGCTGGAATCTTGGTCAGCACAGTAAAATGATAAAAGTTCAAAAGGATTTATTCATATATTCATACAGACTAGAAGCAATCCAGTGCATTAAACTGGCTCACTGTGGAGAAGGCAAGACCAATATTTTAGGTCCAGAAATGTGTGGCAGCTTTCCTCCAATGTCTTTAAAGCTATTTGCATATAAATCGAGACATTTTCCACCGAAACTGAAAAAAGTAGCGTACAGACTAAAGCAAATCTCTGTGAAGTGTCGTTTTGGGACAGAGGTATCAAAAAAAGACTACAGTCAATTAATGAACAGCTCCCACTTGAACCAAACAAGCTATTAAACTTCGTGAAATAATTAAAAAAAAAAGGTCCTTTTTAGGCAGGTAGATTTGACACAGATCAAGTTTGCAGTGCCTTGGGGTAGGTAGTGGTCGTTCAGGTTTTTCGAGCCACTGGCGAGGTCAGGGGTGCCAAAGTCCAGTCCTCAAGAGCGAGCTCATCAGCAAACTTTGGCAGAAGCCCGGTAATGATCTTTATCATTTGAATCAGGTGTATTGTCGGAGGGAGACATCTAAAACAGGCTGGATTGGGGCTCTCGAGGACCGGATTTGGGCACGCCTCAGCTCGATGCTGCCAGCTGCCCCCACCCCAAAAAAACAGGCCATAAATTTTGAACCTGAAATTAAAGTTGAATTCATCCCAAATGGGACATAATAGGGATGCTTTTTGTATACATTTTCAACACGCGGGTAACATTAACCACAAATACCGTATGTAGTTATTTTTAGACGACAAACTGGTCCACAGTTAAAATGTTAAATGACCAGGGGCTGCTGTTTACTTGTTTTTCACCTTCATTTGCATTGGGGATTGCAAAGGGACATGGTGGAGGGCGAAAACTGAAAATCTGTTTTGAGCAGCTGTGTTTACACTCTGCATCTTATTACTCGAAGTTACGGTCCAGGTGACAAAGCATTTAGCATTGCAGCTGATGCATGATGCATAGCCAACTGAAAATGTGATAATTGTTTCTGTTAAGGACACAATAAAAGACACGTTAAATATATTTATACAGACTGTAGTGTATCGGCCAAGTCAAACGGTTCTTGATGTGTATTGAGCACAATGCTGGCTTGGAGTGAGATGCTGTCTCAATGTTGGCTGTAATCTTTGACCGCCAGCTGCTCATAGAACCTGTTTAACTCTCCCAAATAGCTTTTTAGAGTGGGTGAGACAGGCAGGTGCACGCACACAAAAACAAATTGATTTCTCTCTGGATGGAAGAGCGACGTCGGTCTCATTAGTATCCTTGAAGACAGGCCCTCAAATATATTCAGTTTGACATCGCACAAGCTTCATTGCTCACAAATACTTTTTATCTCTGAAGCATGACTGTTTTTTTTAATCTCAGGACAGTCATTATTTAATTAGCACAAAAAAAGGAGAATAACACTAATAGTGTATCAGTGGGCTGCTTCTTACAGTCATAGGTCATCCAAAATGTGGGATGAGTCTTACTGCAATTGACCAATTGACAAAAGACCAGCTTCAAATTCGAGTCCAGTAATATATTAGTGAAGAAGTTTGATATTAGCGAATATCTCAACAAGTGAGATGCAAATTAGCTCCGACCTATTGAGAAAGTGAATTTGTTTGGGGGGTTTTCGGTTATTTAACAAAGATTGGGTGCCTTCAAGGCAATGATGTCTGGTACCTATTTGTGCAATCATTTTAATGAAAAGGATGGGGCGCCACACTGGGCTTTCCTAAGCTGGAAATGTCTGAAGATTTACAAGTTAGTGTTGGTAGCAAATTTACGTAATATTCATCCTAATCATTTGACAGATTTATCTGCAATAGCATTCGATTCAATTTCATGAAGCAAAATAAGGATTGAAAAATAGCAAAGCCATTTTGTCATACCCGTCAGCAGATCCGTACATCTACAGATTATCAGAATTATTATTATTGTTATTTGTTTTTTTTACCCACAGGTAGTGAATTGACACTTTGAAAACCTACATGCAGGTGAAGTACAATCAGTTAATGGGATGGAATGGGAGTGAAAATCCACTCCCATGTCATCCTTTAATGCAGAGTTTCAGCAAGAACAACACCCCGCCCACCCCGGGAAAAATTAAATACACGGAAAACTGGCAGAAGGGAGTAGAGGGCGAAAGAAGAAAAAGTATATATATTAGAAAATATGATTGTATATGCTGAAAAAGCTTGGTTTATTAACAATGGCAGCACAGATATTGCGTTTGCTATGTCTTATTCTGTAGACATTGATCGAGTCTGCAAATAGTGCATTACAACCGATCACCAATTTTGTATGAAATGCAACATATCTGCCGATCCAGTACAGCCAATCAGATCGGTATCAAGTCTGTAATTATAAATATACCAGTAGGTAAGCATTGTTGAAAAGCCAAGGCTCAAAAAATATAAATTTCTTTCTAGAATCCAGACACGTATTAATTGTGCTGCTATTATGTTACTCAAAGCTGGAAGTTACCAGCTTTAACATGGTTCCACCCAGATGTCTGTGAAACGTGTAATCGATCACCCAAGCACTTATTGAGTTTGTCACATCAATCTTAGCTTAGCTTAGAATTTAACATGGCTTCTTCATCTTTTCTCATCATCCGTTTGTGAGTACGATGCTTGGAAGAAATGTAGCTTATCCGCCGCCATGTAAGCAATGATTATTTTCAAGAGCGACTCCACAATGTGTTTTGGTGCACTAGCAGCCAGCCGAAGCTCTTGCTAGGTAGTAGCTTCTGCGCAACCTCCGACTACTCGCGGTAGGTTACGTGCGCCCAGCAAAGCTCTTTTGGAGCCGTCTCGGTGGCGTATTGATGTCATTTTTCATCTGCAACCTTGCAGTGCCGTTCATCACCAATTCAGCTTCTGAACGGCGCGAAACCAGTGGCCGTCAGTCAGTCTCTCATTAAAGCTAATTGCTAAACCTCATATATTGCTCAGGTTCAGTCGGTTTCAACCAGGTCGCTCGTAGTGCAGCAAACTTTGTTGTGGTCTGTAACACACTGACCTGTATGCTGAATGAACTAAATAGAAGTGAATTTAAAAATTCAATTTTTGCAGATTCAGATATTTAGTAATCTTGGCCTAAGTCACCAAGTACTACTTTTGTGTCTTCTGTATACAGTCAAAAATGATAAATGCTTTTATGGTTTCCATCAAGGCATGGCTAGCATTGTTTAAGAATTTCTTTATTTCTTCGGCTTACCCAATTCTCTGCGCTACAACACAGTGTGAAATGCACTGAACCATGAGAGATGAAACAGCATTATTCTCTGATTAAGTTTGGGATTGATGTGAGGACAATTGTTTTAACACACATTGCCAGTGAGCAGTAATTGGAAAGGAATTGGGTCGGAAGAGGTTGTCTTACTGAAATTTAGCTGTGCAAGCTTAACCAACACACACACACACATTCACTAGCACATGCACATATCGGGACTCAGAATGATGTTGATGATTGATTTGGGAAGACTCCGAGGGAGGCAAGCAAGGCAAACAGACTTTCAAGGTCTGATGAATATGTTATCCACGGAGAGTGGAGGGAATAATTTCCTCTTATCGGCAAAGGCTGATTCATGACATTACAAAATGCCACTCATGTGTTGAATCAGACTTCTGAGTCATTCAAAATCTTCCTTCATGGTTTTAGAAATGAAACACACGTCCAAAATGTATATATGCAGTTTGGAATAACAGTATGAAAATTGGGAAAAATATTCACTTAATTTTTTTTTTTTTTTTACTTGAATGATGTTCTGGAGAGAACTAACTTAGAAGAGGTTGTTAAAAAGCTTAGGATTACTTTTGGCATAGATAATGTACAGCCATCCTTTTCTGCACCATTTATCCTCACAAGCGAAGTGGGTGAGCTGCAGCGGGAGGGTACACCCTGAATTGATGGTCAACTGCATTATCAAGCATTCTACTCTATTGCAGATGTCTAAAATAGAGCTGGAATTAGCCGTTCATGACATCTGCTTTCACACAGTTGACGGTTTTTGCAAAAGACACGAGCCCACATACATGCACACAACACACCGAGCATGTATAAAATAATTATGTCCATGTAAAACAAAACCAACCAAAATACAATTTTTTTTTACAGTTTAAAAGGGGTTAGATAAAAGCAAGAATCATTAATCAGGCTGTATAGTTGCCTTCTAAGTGGTACTTTGCATATAACAAAGAATAAATGCAGTTTCAATAACCCTTCAGGGTAAAGACAAATAACAGAAAACTGCTTTCAAAGCAATTGAAACTAATTTGCCCACCTCTAATTTATGCGAAGTGGTACTTTGAAGTAACTCGGTTAAGCAGAAGGGAATATATAAAGAGGATCTAATGGGATCACGTCAGTGACAAAATGTAAGAATAAGTGCTGCAAAAAAACAAAAACAAAACAAAACAAAAAAAACCCCAGAAGGCTTATTATGTATGCATTTGTTCATGATTTATAAAAGGGGCTTAACAATTTTATTGGTACTATCTTCTCAGTGAAGCCCAGTGAAGAAACTCAAATTTGGTTCTTAAAAAAGTAGATTCAGTTTAAAATTACTCATTGCCATCCAAAAAAGTGAAATCATAGTTTATATATTTTAGTTTTTTAAACCTAAATTAAACGTGAACATTTTCTCATTTGATTATAAATTAAATTCTATATAGATTACATAGACTGGATGGATGGACAGAGAGACAGACAGCCAGAGACAACCTCTCCCAAGTATACAACTTCTCTGTCTTGTGACTGCCTTGTCCAATCACAATTCACACTCTGTTACCTTATTGATGTCATAGACAATATTTAATTAGAGCTCATGAACAGTCTGCTCCCCAGAAAGGCAGGCTTGCAACAATATTCAACAATTACAGTATATTATGTACCAACAGAGTGAGACTCGTGTTCCATCAGTGGTACGCATAGCACAGTGAAAATCGCTGGGATAGACTCAGACAAAAATCCCGTCTGCTACCTAAAGTGAAAGCCTGTTGTCACCCAAAAAGCGGATGACCGTGCGACAAATCATCACTTCTATTCGTAAGATTGCTTTTTTCCACATTAAAAAAAAAAAGTTTATAATTACAGTTCTATGTCTTTCTTTTTTAAAAGCATAAACTGGCAAAGAACTGCTGAGAGCCTCGGAGAGAGGGGAAACAAATAAATAAATAAACTAACAAAGGCTTAATCATCTTCTGACCTTTCAAAAGGAGCTGGTGTCTTCCGACATGACAAAGTGTTGCAGCCCTCTCTCTCTTTCCTTTGCTCTTCCTTCTCCTTCTCTTTCCTCCACTCCCACTCATTATAAATCTATTTCACACTGGGTCCTAATGAGCACTTACTACTACTGCGTAGTGAGTGTGTACATGGGGTTCAGCGGTTGGATGTATCCACCCAGCTGAGCTCCTGCACTACTTCTGAGCATCCTTGTCTTTGTCCATCAACATTCCTCTCGGTTGTCCTCTCTGTGTTTACTTTTTCATCTGACTCTTGGCATCAAGGAGTTGTCATTGAACTCCTGTCGGTGTCAACGACTGTCACGTCTCTGAGACTTTACTCCTCGTGAGCTCTCCATTTGAAGGCCTTAATGAGCCCTGTGGAGGCAAAAGCTGTCTCCTGCACCTCCTAGCAACCAAGAACTGAGGGGGCTGACACACATGGGGAAAGGTAGAAGACGGTCAGGGCAGGCAATTATCTTTTCGGTGGCACCGCACGGCCATCGAGCCCGATGGGAAGGTGTGTTATCAATGAGCTGCCATATATCCTCCACTCCTGTGGATATAATCACACCAACCTACCAGTATTTCCTGCCCAACTGAAGAGAGAAAAGAGATTTTAAACTATTAATGCCGCATTGCAACGTGACTTTGCAAAAACAGGTCGACTTTTTTACCCAAAGAGAACAGTTGTAAATTGTGAGCGTTACGAAAGGGGGGAAAAATATTAGTCTTACATATGAAATAAATGCAGGAATGACTTGTCATGAGACTGGACTTGAAAAGTTCATCCATTTTCTGATTCTCTAATTTTCAGGTTTCCTCAGAGCATGCTAATAAGCTGATCATTTGAATCAGGTTTGTTGCAGGCGCAACACGTCGAAAACAGCCAGGACAGCGGCCTTTGAGGACCAAGTTTGGGCATCACTGATGTACAAGCTGTGTTGTCTTTTTTCAAAGGATTACTTTACTTTGAACGTGTGCAACTGCTTCAGTAGGACATAATGGCTTGAATACCAATTGCAGTACAGAGCGGTGGGTCCCAATAGCTCATGCGTACAACCTCACTCAGACATGTTGATGATTCTAACAAAGTAGAACGTAAGATAACTGATTATTTTGTTTCATTAATTTTAATATGTAATTCTGAGGAATTAAGATTCAAACGTAAAAGTAATATTTTGGCTTGAAAATCAGAGTCATCAATAAATGAATATAAAGACATTGAAATAAAAAATACATCTGCCTTTGTGGATGGAGCTACTTTTAACAAGCGCCCTTTAAACAGGCTTTTTCACTTTGTGGGAAATAAATATACAGTGTAAATAAGATATCAATGAATATTTCCAAGTGCCACCTTCAATGTGCATGCAGAGCTCTAATTTGGTATAGAGGTTGGATGAGCAAAATTAAAACTTTACCATTATGATGGTATGTCAAGTAATATTTAAATTGTTTGGCAATTCCTTTCCAAGTGCTTTCCTTTTATCACTCCAAATTTTAAAGTACGCTGATGCAAGTCATAGAGGATCTAATTCTTTAAAAAATTCAAACACCGGGGTCATAAAATGTAACAGAAGCCAAAGGACAAATTGCATATTTTTTCCACAAACTATCAAATTAAAGGAAACTTCTGGGAGCTGTATAGCCTGCAGAGGCTTTTGGAAAGTGGGTGTTAAGATGAATCGTGACAATAAAGAGAATTGAAGAAAGGGCTGCGCTCAAAAGGGTGGGCCCAAAGGAGAAGGAGGGAGAACATGATGTCAGCGATGCTTGCACGCGGCTTTGGAAGAGGACAGAGCATCTCTCAGCTTGAACAAAACACAACACAAAGCACCTCATACACAAATCAATGAGTTGAAATGTTTTCACTCTGTGCACAAGTTGAGCATCTACAAAAATAAAATAGATTGATAGATAGATAGATAGATAGATAGATAGATAGATAGATAGATAGATAGATAGATAGATAGATAGATAGATAGATAGATAGATAGATAGATAGATAGATAGATAGATAGATAAATCCCAGTCATATTTGTGTGATTATGTATTTTTTCACAGCACCGTACACACCACAACTGCCAGACTATAAAACGTCCCTGATTAAAAGCTACAACAAAATTTAGCCATAAAAACACAGTTCTCCAAACATTGGCCGCTCTGTATCTCCATATTAGAACATGGGATGGATTTTTAAAAAAAACTTTTACTTACCTGAAACTCCTCCACCCTCTACCACCAATGCACACTGTAGTTAACCCTTCTTGTGTTCCATAATGTACAGATGTTTGTTGTGTGTCTTTTGGTTAGCAGTAGGGTATGCCGCCACTCGAGTGAAATGAGACGATTTGCCAAATGGGGTCAACAGTCCCACAACCAAATGAGAACACTCGCAAGAAGCTACACCAGACCCAAGCTTCTGAGCAGGGGCTCATTTGCAAAACTAACTGATCCACTTGGGGCAAGTGGACTTAAGCTCCTCACGTCACTCACTAGACTCCATCCCTGAAAGGCACACATAACATTTCAGTGTTGAATCGCGTGGTTAATGCTGCCCCTGAGTAGTTGTGCCATATCATTATTGATGAAAAACAAAAAAACAAAAAAAAACACTACTTATTCTTATTCTGCACGTCCAATTCAGGGTGACTTGGATGTATGATATCTGCCGACTTTGATCATCAGTCAATCAATAATGTCCATTCAACTTATATACATACCAATGGTTCTTCAGTCTTCACTGAACCAAACCTATTGATTTTTGACTGTGGGGGGGAAACAGGCCATCTTCTGCTCTGATGCCGCTTTTAACTAAACCACTGGACCACTATGCCACACAAATCATATATCATTGTTTATAGATGTTGGAAGACCCCTCTCGGGTCTCTGCCTTGGTCCGCGTTCAGCATATTCGCTTCTGCGTCAGAAGGATAGTGACAGCAGCTCGGTGGAACAAAGGAATACATCACATTAACATAATTTTGCATGGTAATGTATTCAGCATTGGGAATGACTTTCCACAACACAGAGACATATTTGTGGATGGAGTGGAGGGAGCATTGTGTTAAGAGAGCAAAACGGAATGAATTTGCAAAAACGTGCCGAAACGGCAGGCTTAAGTATTTGCCATCATATTTAGGATTCAAAATGAAGATAAATGACTCTAATCTCTTGAGCCCAATTGCGTTGACACACACCGCATAACATCTCACCCAGTTTTACTTCTTAACACACACAAATTTTTTCTCAACAAATATGGAGCTTAGACATTAATCCAAAATGTCCTCTTCAGCACCAATGTGAAGTGTGACCAACAAAATGGACAGCATTTAAGAGAACTGCTGTCATTCGTTTTCTCAATGCAGGTCTCAAGCACACGTGGGAACCAAGTTGCTTTATTCAGCACAACCAGACAGTATTGTACTGCTCTGTAATTAAACGTTGATATGGGTCAAAACTCCCAGTAGGGTTGCTGGCATGGGCTGAAAAACAAATCGACTCTCCTTTAAGTGACTTTTATTAATTAGTCTTTCAAAGTCAGAAAAGAATATATCTTATAAGCTTTAAGTTTAATGTAATGGGAAGTCCAATGCAATCAGAAAATCTCTCACTCCTTGGCAGAGATAAAGACTGTGCTCGCCAACGGCGGTACACAACAAACAACTATAGTGGATGAAGGATGCACAATCTACTACTAAAAAGCATGAGGATACATTACCTTTCCAAAGCTGCCCTTCCCAATAGCCCGCAATATCTGAAAGTGGTCAAAGTTCACTGCAAAAAAAGAAAAAGAAAAAGCATTTCATCACTATAAAATTTGTCACAATACAGAACAATCAAAATATATATTGCGACAATGTCAAAGTTTCTGTTCTAGTCTGTAATATTAAGTGTTCAGTTGGACATCTTTCCTGCTGTAAAAGGGTTTTTCTAAGTTTGGTCGCTGAATTTCAATTTCTCTGTATGTTTTGTTGATCTTACACACATTTATAAATTGGAACAAGCCTTAGTCCATCCCTAACCTGTGCCAATGCAGACAATATGTCAAGATTAAACAATTAAATGAAATATTTGAAAGACGCTTCTCGGCCTTATTGTGTACATCAAATTACAAAAACTGCACGGCAATAACTGAGCTTGCCTTCTTGTTTCACCTGCTGACATATTGTGACATCTCTGAGAAAATGAGTTCATTGTGTGCCAAATGTAAACTCGGAATGATGTCATGACAGAATTGCTTGAAGGGCCTAGTTATAATTCATTCATTTTCCGATCCGCTTTATCCTCACTAGGGTCGCGGGGGGTGCTGGAGCCTATCCCAGCTGTCTTCGGGCAGTAGGCGGGGGACACCCTGAATTGGTTGCCAGCCAATCGCAGGGCACACAGAGACAAACAACCATACACGCTCACACCCACACCTAGGGACAATTTAGAGTGTTCAATCCACCTGCCAAGCATGTTTTTGGAATGTGGGAGGAAACCGGAGCACCCGGAGAAAACCCACACAAGCCCGGGGAGAACATGCAAACTCCACACAGGGAGGCCGGAGCTGGAATTGAACCCGGTACCTCTGCACTGTGAAGTCGACGTGCTAACCACCGGACTACCGGGCCGCCGGGCCTAGTTATAATGCCATCAAATAAACAGTAAGTAAATACGACAGCAAAAGAGCATGCATGCGTTCTTGTACCGACTCTTATGCTGTAGAAAACTAAAATGGCTAAATGCTTTAAAACTGTGGCCAAATATAGCACTGACATAAAGAACAAATTTAAGATTGCAAGGGATAAAGTATTGGATTATACAGTCATTTAAAAAAAAAACACAACTTTGGTAACGTGTCCCTTCATTTACTGATTTTATCAACATCAATTTAGCTGAGCTGCTAAATTAATGCAGATTTGAAACAGATGGAAAGCACTTTAATACTGGTGAATAAATTAATCATCAATATTTTTTTATCATATTAAATACTGTACTTCATATATTCGTTCTGACCAACTCAACTGAATTATAGAGCACTTTCAAACAGCCATTGCTGCATACAAAGTGCTGTACATGGAGCAACTATCATATATACAACAATAAAGCAATTAATCAGTAACAAGGATGGTAGAAAGCACCAAACGGTAAAACTAAGATCAAGTCTGAGTCATGCTGAGTCAAATGCCAAAGAATACAATTGAGTTTTGAGGCGGG
>CAAKHF010007537.1:0-10017 GCA_901007745.1 Hippocampus kuda
GTTTACCTGCACCGGTCCGAGTTGAGAAGAGCAACAGCCTCTGGCGGCGCATCACTGAGGTAACGATGCGTCTGATTGTGCTCCGTGACTACCGTGGGGTTAACGTGGATTATTGATCACAAAAACAATTCAGGAAAAGACCATTTGTTTGATTGTCCTGAGGTATTTTAGATAAGGAATGATAAACAGGTTGTTATAAGTGGCTGAACAATTGAAAGTTTGCGCTTGTTTGGCTCTGCCACGCATCGCTCGGGAAGAATTGCAATCCTTGGGTATTCAAGCAGGGGTGAATCAAGGACAAGTGACTCGGCTGAAGATGTGGGGACACTTTTACCTCCTCCTTGACGGCGCATTGCGTGTGTGTGCGTGGATGTGCATCCACTCAATGTTACATAAAACTTACATCTTTCTGTACTTGCAGTTTTTCCCCATCCTCGCCCAACCCTGTTTTACAAGCTGATGCCTGGATTAGGCCTGTACTCACGGACAGAAGTGGTGGACAACACCCTCGTAAATGCTTCCGTACCTTTGTTTTGACATTAGAAAATCAAGCCACGGCACATCATCAAAAAAAAAAGGCCTCCATAAATTGATTACAAACGCGTGGGAGAGCATTTCATTTGGCTCCCTCTCACTGTACGTCGCCAGCAGAGCTAGATGAAGAACTATATTATGTGAGACTTATTTGATTGACTGATTTCACCCCACTAATTACCAAACACATATGGAAATGAGTGCCCAGTGATTGGTGACCAGTTTGCCTTTGGTTTCAAGTCAGCTGGGATAGGCTGCGGCTGCCCTCGTGAGCCTGATCATGAGGAGCGGTATCAGAGAATGGAAAGATGACAACGAAATCAACATATTTTGGAGCAGTGGGTGATTAGAATAAAGCACAACAACCCTTTTCTTGGGTTAAAATGTGTTCTTCACGTCCCAATAGGGGTACACACAGTTTTTTTCTTTTTTAGCTCTGCTTTTTTGTGGCCAAATAAACTGTCATTGAAAAAGAATTTCTAGTGATGTGTTGTTTGCCAAATACTGAGCCCCCGTTTCGCTCTAAAAAGCTCTTTTGCTCATTTGAAATGGTCTTGGTGACTGGGTGTGGCTTGAACCTGTCACATGGTGACAAACTGTTATTTCCTGATTCACAAAGTCATTGGGATGCTAATAATAACCGAGTGGAGAACATTTCTAAACTATTTGTCAACCTTGGGTACCCAATTTGTCGTTGTCCTTAATTCTACATATTTTGGAGACACGATTTTGTCCGTGGATATTCATCATTTTAATTTTAAGATTTTTTTCTTTGTAACTGGTGGGCAGGGAAAAAAACGCAGGCAGACATAATCCGACCAGCTTGTATCAACGCAAACATCAAACCAACTTTTTTTTTTTTTAACCCATGAGGCAGAAGGGTAACACTCATTAGCTCACATTCCATAAAGCTTATTGATCAGCCACTATCGACGAGCTCTTTTTTTCCACACGGCCAGTCGCCACGGTGGCGACAAGTTGTGTCATGGCAGCAGCGGTTGTGAATCTGATGCAGCATTATTAGCGTCACTTGAGTCCGTTTGACAGCAAGGAGCTTTTTCATTCTCAATCTCCACACTCTCAGCGGGTCTGAGGAGCCGTGCCTGTTCCCTTCTATTTTTAGTCTCTATTTACAATGCAGTAGCGACCGAGGCTTTTCACTCGGTTTCTTTCCCTTTCAGTCACTCTCCTCTGCCTCGTTTTCACGTTTTGCCTTCAACTCTCTCATTCGCCTCTCACCCGTTCCCATTGCGTTCGCCGCCGGGTCACGGCTCGAGCACTTAAGGCCCCTTCCTTTTCTACCACCATGAAAGTCAGTGCGAATTGACACATGAACTCAAAGATGGCCTTGCGCACGCACGTGCACATGTACGGTTTAATGGTGTGTTGTGGCAGGGAAGACAGCGGCATGGAAAGGGGCTAGAGGTTAATCTCTGGATGCTTTTAACCCAAATCGCTACGCGACCTACATAACCTCAATAAAATTACCACCCTATATTCCCCCTTGCCACACCCCCATGAGATATTTACAAAGGGTGAGACATATAGGGGCTTAGCTTGCTGATCTGCAATAGCGCTGCACGTAAAACACCGCACATTTTGTCATTTACAATCAAGGAGACATATTTAAACCGTGACTGCTAGGGGGCGGAGCGAAAACCTGGGTGGTTTTAAAAAGTGAGCGCAAAATGTGAAGAACATTTTGGAATAAGAAGGAACAGATCAGACGTCAGGATAATTGAATCTTCTGACAAGGCAGAGGCGTGCAGATGATAACCAGTCCAAGATATTTGAGCTGGCTGGCCAGCACAACCTGAGATTTGAGCACTATCTAGAAGTGCTCTCGATATACAGTTGAATTGAGTTGAGTTGAGGATGTTCTCTATGTTTGCGGCCATCATACAGTAAGTCCAGCACAACCCGTGGTCTCCCCCACCGTTACTCACCACATTTCTCCCAAATTGGCATTCCTCCTTGAAAAAGACTGACCAGAAAATGAGAATGAGAGAACACTCGGACAAAGGCTGATGCGGTTCATTCGAGGGGGAACAAATAACAACGTGGCAGATCATTAGACACGGCCAACGAATACCCTTCATGAGTCCGTGGTCACACTGTGGGATCATCTCATGAGATTGGGTGCACAACGTACTGAATGTTAGAAATTCTGTTCGTCCAAAACAAAAGTATGTGAAAGGGAAGAGATGAAGGTGGTGAAAATGGGGATGGAAGAGATGGAGGACTCTGGAGGCTGAAACTGGATCTCAGGCTGGGACTGGCCGTTGCCCACCCACTCTGTCTTTTTGTTTTACTGGTGAGAGACATGTGTTGTATAATGATGTGCCTCCAACTCACAAAAAGACACGAATGCACGCGCACACTCGTCTATTCTTGTCTTTCCTGTTGCGTCACTTCATACATGTCGTGTTCTGCATGGGGAACCAAGATGTCCAAAATGAAAGCACCTATTAAGTTCTTAACTGCTATGAGCATGTCCGAGTTTTGGCTTTACAACCACGTAAATTTCTGGACTTCCTTCAAGCTATTGAAGAATACATCCCATAATCACGTGAATCAACCATAGCAAATGCCGATGCAAATGAGCAAACATTTTCTACTGAGCTGGTATCATTCTTTTTTTTTTTTTTTTAACCCCGCGAACCAAAATGTTGTCCGTTTTATGTCTTTTGGTGGTCTGCCCAAACAGCCTTTGGAGCCGCTGAGTATTTACTACGGTGTTAAGTGCGTTGTCCACTTCTGTCCGGTGTTGTTTGTGCTCAAAAATTTGACCGCCTCTATTTTCTTCCTCCTTGAAGTCGACAACAAGACACACACGGCAGCCAATGACAAGCGCTCCTTGGCGCACTCTCGGCATTTGACGCGGTCGTCCGCCTCTATTTACGCTCTTGTGTTCACTGCGTACAGACAGACAAGCTTCCAAATCCGACTGCAGTCATGGATGAGATGGACCTGCCCCAGATGAAGAAGGAGGTGGAGAGCCTCAAGTACCAGTTGGCTTTCAAAAGAGAGAAGTCCTCCAAAACCGTGACAGAGTGAGTTCCATCGGATCACGCCTCCATAGAAAAAGAATAAGCAACGCCACTCTGCCACATGACCCTCGGTAATTGAGGCCATCCTCCAATGCGTTGCCCACTTGATTTTTTCCCTCTGGAGATAATGCAGTACTAATATGGAACTCAATTCACTTGAAATTGTTCGGAAGAGAAATAATAATAATAATAAAAAAAAAGCAGTTGTGAGGCATCCTTGCTCTGTGACCATAAATGGGAAGGACGGAGAGTCCATCAAAGATTTACTGTGCCAATAAAGTTGCTGTGGAATTTAAAACTTGTTTCCGTCTCCCTCCAAAGCTTGGTGAAGTGGATCGAAGACGGCGTCCCGGAGGATCCCTTTCTGAACCCCGAGCTGATGAAGAACAACCCGTGGGTGGAGAAGGGAAAGTGCATCCTTCTGTAGGAGAGCGCAGCCAGCTTCAAACACGTTCCCTTCCAACGCAGACCCACAGATGCCCCCCATCCCCTGACCCCAGATCTCTGCCTCACGACCTCTCACCATGAATGTATAACAATCCCGAGCGCACACACACACACACACACACACACACACACACACACACACACACACACACACGCCCTGACAAGGCCACACGGACACCCACGTTTGCCTGACTGCCACACCTTTCACTGCGAGCTCGTTCTTGCCACGTAGATGCATAATCGTTCCGACCGCATGATCAATACTCCTACTCGATGTCTCGATATACGACAACCTACTTATGCAGCCGCGAGGCACAACGTTTGGTTCCGACTTTGCAATTAACATCGATACATGCTGTCATTTGCTCCGGTTGGATGAGCTAATACACGCTCTCGAGCTTTCACGCCGTCGGGCATGCCGAACATCGACTGGCTTTTATTTCCATCCAGGGAGACAGTTAGCACGACATGCTGCTCACTTGTTACGAACGGAAACAAACTTTTTTTGTACTCAAATGTAAACCAAGTCTTGAATTTGGTGGCTGACATGATGCCTTAAGGTTGCAAATGGTCATACGCATCAATGCCGACGATGACCTCGGCTCACAGAAATGAGAGACTATCATTGTCATCCCCTAAATTGCTTCAAATAATATGAGATGTAAAGATTTCATGAAGATTGTAGTGTGGACGTCGACTGACTTCAGCCGACACCTTTTTGATACCCCTTTTCCACCCAAAACGAAGAACTTGGTGCTGGTTCAGCGCCAGGCCTTAGTTGGTGCTTAACAAGTTCTTACAAAGAACGTGTTTGGTTTTCCACCGGCAAAGAGCCAACGTAAGAGCGACGTCATGACGTCATCGAAAAGCATCCACAAACGTCACTGCTCACATCACCGTTTACCCGCGAGCGCCTGCGCTATGAATAATCGGAGATGGCGCACCATCTGGACACATCCGCCATCGCGCTTCCGGCGGGACAACAATTGTGCTGGAGATCACCCCTCAACCGTTTGCGCGAACCTTCCGTGTGTCCAGAGTGTCGTTCCTCTACATCTGCGATCGTCATAATAAGAAACAAAAAAGATGGCTGCCGACTAAGGCGCCGTCTTGAGGTCGTTAAGAATAAGGATGCAAGTAAAGAACATGAAATCAAGTCAAATAAATAGCCAAATACCTCAAGAAATCTCTTGTGTTCGTGGTCCTCCATTGCTGTTGCAACTTCAAATCAGTTTGCAGGTTAGAGATTCAAAGTTCACCACGCGCCCAGTCTTTCTTTCATTCTCTGCGTACGGCCCATCATTGAAAACGGCGTGCACGGAGTCGCGTTTTTTCGAGAAATGACATATTTGAGCAGCCCACAATACACAAAATATCGCACGGGAGTAAATTCACTGCCTGAAATGGTGACCAAAACAACCCAAAGCCTTTTCCCGCCGCAGGAACAACCCAAGTTTACCATGACAGCGAAAGCAGACACGTTTACAGCTTGGACAGTTCTCATCCCACCGCGGCTCTGACATCACACAACTTTGAACGCATGCCTTTCCTGTTTCACATGACAACGCATGTTGTTGTTCTTGGATGTCATTCGGTCAGAGAGTGCGTGTTTATCGTGGCTCCGGGTCTCTCCGGGGGTGTTCGCATTCCCCCATCCGCTCGCTCCTTACCTACCATCCCCGGGGGACAACATCAACACACAGTCAGTACACAAACACTCTCTTGACAGCCATGTACAGCCGGACCCCTTTAACTTATTCATCTTTTTTTTTGGTCTTCGCTCTCTCTATTTTATTTCTCTATTTATTTATTTATTTATTTATTTATTTAGGGGAATGTTCTCCTGTGATGAATACTAGCACTTTCCTTTTTTAATTTCTGTTGTCTCCACCTCCCTAGCTCCAATTTGAAAACAAAACAAACAAACAAACAAACAAATAGCCCCCAAAACATCATCATGATCCTAACTACTGCCTCAGACACAATTTCCTGATAAGATAATAATCATTTTTAAAGATTGGCATGAGCTTTGAACATGATCATTTGACCTCAACACTGACCCCGGTGTGGGTGTACGCAGGTTAGATGTGCGTAAACATTCGATGTGGTTGCATGATGCAGCCAAGCTGAACAAATCGACACAACGCAAAAAATGCGCACGCCGCTCGGTGTGATGAAGGAGAAGGACAAGGACGACACGGGAACCTCACATCGTCTCAGTACTGTAATGACTCTCATTATAATGGCTGTTTCTCGAGGACCCAGTTCCCCAAAGAGTGTTCTGTAATTGGGTGACTTTTGCACAACTGACTCATTGCAAATATTTAATTGAAAGCAGTCCACCATGTGCTCAATGATACGTTTTTGCCAACTTATCAAACACCTACCGTCTTGTAAAAATGAAATAAAATAAAATAAAATTCTTGTACAACATGCAAAACAGGAACATCTTACCAAAAAGATACTGGTCATATTTATTAAAATGTGTGTCTAAAATAAAGGCAAATGGGGAAAAAAAAAAATCGGTACCTACTTTTTGAACTGTGTGGCTAAAATAAAGTTCTGTACCTCCAAATGTTGGTTCGCTAGGAGGTCATAACAGAGGAAAATAGGAGAAGAATATGATTGGTTTTTAATTGAACATTTTTGTTTGTTTAGGCACTTGTGGATTCTAGCTCAACAATTTGATGTAACGTGTGACAGCCCCCCCCCCTGCGCCTCACTGCATGAAGAGGGCCTACAAAGTGGCTTCTACGGTAGAACACCTCAGCGCAACACTGTGTTGCTTTTCCATTGACCCGAGTGAAATTTCATATTTCGTCTCTTATCCAACAAGAGAATTTGAACAAACTTGTACACGGCCACTGGAAAAGCAACAAATGCCGAGATGCACTTCACCTGCCCCGCGTTAGAAGTCTTCTCGATGACTACTGTAACTTATTTTTTATTTCTTTTCATATATTCACAAATCTGCGTGTGTGTTTGTGTATACGTTACTTATTGTAATGTCAGTAGAAACGTTTTTTTGTCCAACTAGCTAGCCACCTATTCTTTGTGAGAGTGTTCGGAGTTCCGATTATGCATCAGATTAAGCCCACGTGTAAGGATGACAAGCAATAAATTCAAGATCATTTTTTATTGAATTTTTTGCAGAAACATTTATCTGATTGAATAAAGTAGACGATTTTGAGAGAGCTTTGTTGTTGTTTATTGTGTGTTGAAAAAGTCCAATATCTCAAATGGATTCATATGATGTGAAGTGTGAGAAGAGATTGATGAGAAGAAAAGAAATGAATTTGTCGATGATTCAATTCTGGAAGCGCTGGAGGCAATATGGAGGGTAAGGTGCCACTTTGCTTGCAACCGGCCAAAACGCTGTTGATTGACAGAAGAACTTGGGGGGGGGGGGCTCAAGCATGGTCGCCAGCTACGCTTGAAATCATTTATTTGGGTTCCCGATGTCAAAGAGTTTGCTAGGTGGAGTTGAAGTTGAGCTGAGGCGCAGCTGACTGGAGCTCGGCTGGCTTTGCTTTTTATGGGTCAGCTCCTTTCAATCCCCTCGCCTCTCTACTGCTCGACGCCAACTAATGCTCTCAATCCCAGCTCACCCTCATGCTGCTAAATCCACACCCGCTTTTTATCCCTTTCCTCCTGAAAACCTTCCAACGGCCCGCGCACGCACACACTCTCCGTCTCTTCACTGTCTGACTTGAGTCGGGTTCGAATGCGCTGGTTAATGGCCCCCAAACTCCCATTTTATGCTCAGATTACACTCAGGCACTCCCAAACACGCGTGCCGGTGCATCCGTTGATGCACGTGCACGTCCCAACACACATTCGTCAGCGCGGAGTGTTTGTGTGTTTACGCACAAAAATCTGACCACTTCCGCTTGGATGAAGATGGAACATCATTTACAGTACAAATTGTGGCACGCTTCATTTCACGCACACTGGAAGCTGTCGCTCATGAATACAGCTGCTCGTACTGATCTCTTTTGCTCTCTCTGTCGTCAACGCTCGCGCACGCGGGTCACCTGCTCTTTGATCAATTCTTTCTTGGGTCATCCCTCCCTCATCAAATACATTTTCTAAAGACTTTGAGAAACAGACACGATGGTGTGTCCCGAGAATATCAGGACCGGTGTCACAAACCCAAATGACAAACTATGTGCTTACTGCAGCCAGTGAACGCTTTTTCGAAACGTATCCCCTGCCAGTACGGGCAGATTGAAACTCAAGAAATTTCAAGAAACTCAAATGTTTTTAGATGTCTGCGTTCGCGCCGGGCTGCTGCCAGAACTTTCTGTGGAACAGTAAATCTTCACTTCCTTTTATTTGATTTTTTTTAGTCCTTGAAACGTATTTGGCTTTTGTTCTCATCGTGACAGGATCAATCAATCTCATTTCGTGTATCATTTTAGTCCACACTGAAAGCAATTTTGTAAATTGGAAGACTGACAAATGAGGAGACCTTGGAGTTTGTGTGTGACCTCTGCTTCACTTCTCAACAAAACGTGTTTTGCAACAGACTCGAGGTAAGAGCAGGCAGACGGATACCGAAGGACGCTCGGTCGGAAACCTTGTCAGGCAGGACGAGGGAAGATCAGGAACCAACTAGATGGGAACCAATTCGTCAATCTGGAGAGTCTGACGTGACGTGAAGAGAATCTGGCAAAGCTGAAGTGGAGCCCGCTTTTACGTGAGGAGTGGATAACAAGCCTCACCTGATCAATGCAGGTTCTCGAAGTTGGCAGTGGAAAATTCCACCGCAGCAGGAGAGCAGGCAGGAAGGACTGGGACAAGAATTGTTCAAAGACCTGACAGAACAGCATCGAGCCATACGAAAAGAAGTATTTATTGCCCCCCCCCCACACACACACACACACAAAAGATTAAAGACCCTGCCAAGTGACCAAAAAAAGATCTGAGAAAAGTGTTGTGAAGAAATCTCCCAAATTTGAATGAATTTAAAAAAAAAGGATAAAAAAGAGACCTTTGAACTTTCAGACACTGTGGGTGTGTTCATAAATCAAGATCAAAGGCTGCGCTCTCCCACCTTCTTCCAAGCGGCGACGGAGATGCTGTGATTGCTGAGACAGACATCATGTGAGTCCAACATGATACACTCGAAAGCGACTCTCATCAATCCAGCTACAGTCCCGTCCTGACAATTGATATTTAGAGAACTTCAAACAGTGCCTTTTTGCGTTGGTTTGTCAATATGCCATTGTGGGCTGAGCATCGTGGATCATCTCAGTGAAGTGAAACAAACGGTATTGCAGAATTGTTGCGTAACCAAACTACTCGCTCCTCTGTGTTACCTTCTTTAAAAAACGGCCAAAAAAGTGCATCCCTTTCTAAAGTACTTCTCCTGCACGGTAGTTTTTGACAGCCTAACATGGCTGTGGAAGGACCACAAAGTGGAAGCCCATCGCTGTATATGGAGAGAGGATTAAAAGAGACGCTTCTTTGAGACTTACGCACTGAGCCATAGTCTGTGACCCCTGCTTTCGAGGTGGTCTGTAGCCTCGCTCCTTTTCCTTATAAGGAAATATACAGCGCCCATCATAAATTCTTGATTTATCTTGAGATTTAATGCCCGGCTCTGGTTTGTGAAAGCGCGCGATATGGTTTCTGAGAGTACTCCTTTAACCCATCTGTCCTTCCTTTTCTGCTGCCTTCGCCTCCTCTCTGGACTCCCTGTGTCAGGAGATTCGGGTCACTTGCGGGACAAACTTCATTTCCGTCGATGAGGAAGGAATAAGAGCTTGACACACTCGTTAGTTACCGGCACGCTCAACCAGGCTCACCTAAACGCGCAAGTAGAACAAGCTGAGATGTGTTAGCGGAGCTCATTAGCGTGGTCTCTCTCTCTCTCTCTCTTTCTCATGTGCCTCGATGTGCATAGTGTAGGTTATGGTGTGTGGCCCAGTTCTGGCTGAATAAGGGAGAATGCTGTGGACCGGATGAAAAGGCAGGGGTTAGC
>CAAKHF010007540.1:0-10254 GCA_901007745.1 Hippocampus kuda
AGTGGGGGGGGGGGGGGGGGGGGGTCGCTCGACAAACGCGACGACGACTCTCGGTCTCGTCACGAGCAGTTCGGCGCTCGTATGAGGGCGCGGAACGGGCCTGGGCCAAGTGTCGAAGCCCGAGCCAACGCACCGGGCAGGAAATCCAAAGTTTCCGCGAGTTTGTCGGCGTGGCCCAAGCGGATGCGAGGGCGAGGGCGAGGGCGAGGGCGGCCAACATCGGGGCCGACGTGAGCCGTCGTCGCGCGACTTGCTTTCGCGAGAGCGCTCCGCCAAGGACGTGAAACGGCGCTTTTGTGTGTCGCCCCCTGCAGGCCCAACGTGTGCGCCATGCAGCAGCTGCGAGGCGGCGACAAGAAGTACTTCGCCAACTGCAAGCAGTGGTACCATCGCAAGATCTGCAACCAGCCCACGTAAGTGCGCCCCCCCCCCCAACGCCACTGATCGATGCTTTACCGACGCTTGAAGGCTGCAGTGCAATCGCCGCCAGCGCTCATGACATCAACCCGAGCCGAGCCGTTCTTCCCAAAGAAACAGACATGAAGAAAGGAGCCCACCCCCCCGCGGTGCCAGCCGACTGTACTGAATCACGATCCTCGTAGTTGTCGACGTCGTTGTCGGCAGCTTCGAGACGCTCGGCGCCAAGAAGCGCCGAGGCGGCGGAATGGCCGCAGCGTGAGAGCACGTCACCAATGGACGCGAGCGCCAACGGCCTCCGACCAAACGAAAGGTTGGGAGCGCTCGGGGGGGCCGAAGCGCTCGGCGGCTCGCGCCGCTCTTCTCGACCCGCCGAGGATCTGATGGGCCGCGCTTTGCTTGCGCAAAGGAACCCAGATGAGTCGGGCGCGAGGAGCAAAGTCTCGGAGGCCAAACGTCGTTCGAAACCGATCGTTTGCGTCGCCGTCGGCGCGGCGGCCCAAACGAGGCAAAGTGACCCAAGTCCTGAAAATTGAGGATTGTATTCTGTCCCTTCGCACTGGGAGAGAAAACAAATCATGAACAGACAGCGAGGCAGACGGGCCAAGTGTGGAGCCCCCCCCCCCGCCCCCGAGCCCCGATGAGGCGCGGTCCTCCCGTACGGCCGCGTGGAGACGTCTCGGCGTCTGGCGACACGGCAAAAAGCCAAAAAAAGAACCAAAAGCGGCGCTGCTTTCTCTCCTTGCGCCGATGAAGCCCCCCCCCCGCCCGCCGCTCACTGTCGGCGTCTTCGTTCTTGTTTTGTTTTTTTCCTTCGTCCGAGCGGCGACTTTGGAAAAGTCGTTTGGGCGGCTGAGTGTTTTTTGGATGAGGTCAAGTGAGCAGCGAGCCAAGGGCGGCCTCGGGCCCTCTCGGGCCCTCCCGGTCTCTCCCGGTCCCTCTCGGTCCCTCCCGGTCCCTCTCGGTCCCTCTTGGTCCCTCTCCCGCTGCTCTTTGCTAGCATGCAAAGCTGGCCTGTCGTCACGCACGCCTTCTTTTTGGCGCCGAGGCTTTGTTTTCGTTTTCATTTGCGGCCGTCCGGTTTTGCGAGTGGAGCCGCCGGCGGGGAAGCGCTCGAATGTCCCGCGAGGAAAAGTCGGACGGACGAGCGCCTTCCACGTCACGTTGGAAAAGATTTCAGGAGGGCGTCGCTTGCTTGAGCCGAAGCCAAGACGGCAAAGACGCCTTTCAGTGGCAAACTCTTGTCCTTTCCTCGCTTTTCTTGGCCTCCCCACACAGGAAGGCTTTTTTCCTTCTTCTTCTTCTTGTTCTTTTTCAAAGTTCTGTGCTGCAGGCGGGCGGGCGGGCGGGCGTTGCTCTCCAGCTTCTCAGTCTCTTTACGAGGGCGTTTATGATGGAAATCTCGACAGGAAGGAAGGCAGGAAGTCGAGAGCCAAACTTTGGGGCCAAGCGTCGTCCCCGGGCAGCTGGATCGCATCTTTGCGCTGATCCGCTTCCTCCGCGAGGCGCTTGCGTTCGTCTTCTTTCCACAGACAAGCGCACGCGTGGGACAACGCACAAAAACCCGCGTCGCCTTTTCTCACAGCGCGGAGGGGGAAAAAAAAAACATGAACGACTTTTACGAGCAGGCAAGAATTTCCGTGTCTGCCGAGTTCGATGAGGTGGTCTTGTGGAAAAAATGTTTGCTTTGATGGGGGGGGGGCGTTCCCCCCTCAACGGTCCAGTTTGAAGGAGAGTTTTGTCCTGATGGCGCGAACGCTGAGCCGATGTCGACGCGCCGTGACTGACGCCATGCCTGTCGTTGGTGTGCCGGCGTTTGCAGGGTGGTGACTTACGAGTGCTGTCCGGGTTACGAGAAGATTCCCGGGGAGAGAGGCTGTCCCGCAGGTATGACCTTTGACCTCAGAGACAAAGGCAGTCTGGCGCATGTGACCCCCCCCGGCCCCCTTCAGCCTCCTCGCAAACATCGGGGCGCTGTGAAAAAGTGACTTTGCCCCGTTTTTTTTTTTTTTGTCGCCCGCGTGAGCCCGGCCGCCCGTCTCCAGATGGAGGCCGCTGACGGGATGGGGGGGGGGGTTGTTGCGTTGTGTCCGCAGCTCTGCCCCTGGTCAACATTTACAAGACGGTGGGGGCGGTGGGCGCGTCCACCACCAAGATGTACGCCGACAGAGCCCAACTGAGGGAGGAGATGGAAGGCCCCGGAAGCTTCACCTTCTTCGCCCCCAGCAACCGGGCCTGGGCCGCGCTGCCCACCGTCAGTGCCTGCCGCTCGTTTGACGCGGACCGCCGGGAAACTTGAGCCCGGGTCCTTCTGTCCCGACTAACTGGGACGGGAGGGGTGTGTGTGTGTGTGTGCGCGCAGGAGATCTTGGACGCGCTGGTGAGCAACGTGAACATCGAGCTGCTCAACGCTCTCCACTATCACATGATCAAGCGCCGGCTGACGTCAGAAGAGCTCAGGCACGGCGCCTCCTTCTCGTCCATGTACCAGGACTTCCACGTGCACGTGCACCACTACTCCAACGGGGTAACGCGCGCGCGCTCGCACACGCACGCTGGCGCGCACGCTTGCAGAGAAGACAATGGCCGTGTGTTCAGATCGTGACGGTGAACTGCGCGCGTCTGATCAAACCGGACCAGCACGCCACCAACGGCATCGTGCACGTGGTGGACCGCGTCATCACGGCCGTTTCCGGCAACGTGCACGCGCTCATCGACGCGGACGACGAGCTGGAGACGCTGCGCGTGAGTGCCGGCTCTCGCGGGACGACGGGATGGCTCGGGCCGCTGACCGCGGCGCTGAGCGAGCCTCCCCCCCCCGTGCCGCCTCGCAGACGGCGATCGCCGCCGCCGGCCTGACCGGCCTTTTGGAGGGCGAGGGTCAGTACACCGTCTTCGCTCCGACCGACGAGGCCTTCCGGAAGATCCCGCAAGAGACCCTGAGCAGGATTCTGGGAGACCCCGTGTCTCTTCGAGGTGAAGGGAAGCCACGCGCGAAGGCTCCGGCGCCGGCCGGTAGCTCGCTGACGCCGTTCCTTTCAGACCTGCTCAACTACCACATCCTGAAGAACATGCGCTGCGCGGAGTCCATCGTGTCGGGCACGCCGATGGAGACGCTGCAGGGCGCCGTTCTGGAAGTGGGATGCGACGGGGACCGGCTGACGGTCAACGGGAAGGCCGTGGTGGTGAAGAAGGACCAGCTGGGCACCAACGGCGTCGTCCACTACGTCGACCAGCTGCTCATCCCCGACTCGGGTACGCCACGCTCCGCCTTTGGAAGCGGGCAAAGTCGCGTCCGCTAGCTAGCCACGCTGCGCTGAGCACGGCGGGAAAGCCTCCGGATGAGCGAGCGGTCAAAGGCGGCGACTGAAGCAAAAGCAAACCATGTGTCTGTCGTGCAGCCAAAACTCTGCTGGAGCTGGCCCAAAGCTCCAACGTGGCCACGGCGACCAGAATGTTTGCGGAGGCCGGTCTGAGCGCGCGGCTGAAGGGCTCCGAAGCGCTGACGGCGTTGGCGCCCCTGGACGAGGCCTTCGCAGGTGAGCATCGGCCATTGGAGGGCCCCGCCCGCGGCCCCCTTGACGCGGGCGCGTGCCGTTGGCAGGGGGCCGGACGAGCGGCGACGTGCGCAAGGTGATGAGCAACCACATCGTCAAGGAGCGGCTGTCCTCGCAGTCCCTGTATCACAATCAGGAGCTGGAGACGCTGTCGGGCGTCAAGCTGCGAGTCCTGGTCTACCGAAACGTAAGGCGCGGCGCGGCGCGGCTCCTCCCTCGGCCGTCCGGCGGCTCCTTGACCGACTCTTGCGCCGCCCGCGCAGAACTTGTGCATCGAGAACGCTTGCCTGGCCGCCCACGATAAGACGGGCCGCTACGGAACCCTGTTCACGGTGGACAACGTGCTGACGCCGCCCACGGGAACGCTCATGGACGTCTTGAAGGCGGACGAGCGCTTCGGGTGAGTCGCGGCGTCGCCGCCGCCGCCGCCGGGGGGCCGCACCCTGACGGCCTTTTCCTCCGGCAGCGTTCTGGTCGGCGCCATCCAACTGGCCGGCATGACGGAGCTGCTCAACCGGCCGGGCGCGCTGACCTTCTTCGCGCCCACCGACGCCGCCTTCGACGCCATGACGCGGCCCGAAGTGGACAAGCTGATGCGTGAGCGACGCTTTTGCGCGGGCGGGGGCCGAGAGCCTTTTCGGCATCCGGGAGCCTTCGCTGCTGCGCGTTTGGGCCCACGCGTTGACATTCCGGGATGATCGAAAGGGCAAACATTTGCACTCGGCCGCTTGCAACGGGAGAAATATTTACGCGAGGGGCGTCCGGCCGGAAACAAGTGTCGACGGCTGTTTTTCTTTCTCCAGGAAACCGGCAGCAGCTGTCGGCCTTGCTGAAATACCACCTGGGGGAGGGACTGGTGGTCAGCGGCGGCGTGGGCTCTCACACCAGGATCCAGCCCCTGCTGGGCGACAAGCTGGAGCTGGCCGTGGTGGGTGCCGGCGCCTGGCGCGCGCTTTGCCGCCCGGCCCGGTCTTGCCGTTCACGCCCCCTGTTCCCCCTGTCGCCCCGCAGAGGAACTCAACGGTCTTCGTCAACCGGGTGCCGGTGGCCCACGGCGACCTGATGGCCACCAACGGCGTGGTGCACGCCGTCGACAGCATCGTCAAAGCGCCGCGTGAGTCCCGCGCCCTCTCGGATGCTCGTTCGCAGCGGCCGTTAAAAGACGCCGTCCCGTTTGCCCGCAGCTCCCGAGGTGGACCCGGAGCAAGCGGACGGGCCGCCGGCCGCCCTCGCGCCTCCTTTTTCTTCTTCTACCTCTTCTCTGGTGAGAATCGGCGACGTGGCGTGTCGCGCGACTCCGAGTCTCAACATACCAAACCGACATTGAGCCACCGCTGGGCCGTCTGAGAAAATGGATGGCTCCGGTTGCCCTGCTTCAAAAAAACAAAACAAAACGAGGAGCACGTGTGGCGAAAGCCAAACCGGGGCAAGCATTTGGACCTTTGCCGGCTCTGGCTGCGTGCTCGCCAATCGCTGCGTGAGAAAAGAAACACAAGTGCCCGACGGAAACAAACGTCCATCTCAGCGGTCGGCATGTCGGCCGCACGCAAGTCAGAGAGGTTCCTCGACCGCGAGTCGCGCTTCCCTTTTTGGCGGGACCGAGGCCTACGACCTAGCTTAGCGCCGTGGGTCCGCCGTCATTTTCGCAGGCCCGACGCGTAGGGAGAGCACGGTCCACTGTCGGCTCGGTTTGTTGAGGCTGACGACGATGTCCGTGAACTCGGTCGATGACGCGGTCGATTGTTTTTGTCTTTTGCCCAGCGCTCCGAGTCCGGGAGCTTCAGGAACGGTAAGTTTCCAAAGAAAAAGAAAAGAATCATCTTGCGGTCTCGGCGGACCTGACTTTTCTCCTCTTCTCTTTGCAGACGACCTTTTCCAGAAGGTCATTCAAAGTCGCTCCAGCAGGACGATGAACACGGCACAGTGATGTCACAATTTTCTCGTGAAACATTTGCTGGGTTCGGGTACTTCTGTCGTTTGTTTTTTTTTTTTTTCCTTTCCGTTGGAGTCGACGTCAAGCCAAAATGAGCAACCGGTCCAAACCGAAGGAAGCTTTCCCTGCTTTTTAGCATTGTTGCTAACTAGCTTATCATCCTTCACTAGCTAACGCTTGCGCTTTGCTAGCTCGCGCACTAACAAATGCTAATCATCACCAAGACAAAATCAAAGGCGCTCTTCTTTTTGGATGCCGTCCGTGCAAATGTTGTCCAAGGGAATTCTGCGGAATGCGCTTTGGAGCCGGACTGCTTTTTCAGTCACGTCAAGACACTGTTGATCACGATGTTTTGGTTTTTTTTTTTTTCCTTCAAATGCGGTCAGCAAGTTGGCCGAAAGTAGGAGTGTGGAGTCACGCTCCGGTGTGAAGTGTTCAAAGTCAGATTGGCTTTCGGTTTGTCAAATGTGTCACGTTGATCCCATGCTTTTATTTTGGAAGAAAACAGGATTTCACTTCAAAACGGCGACCAAAGTGCAATGATTGTGACGACAAACGTCGTCGCTCGGCTCCTCCGTCAAAGTCGAGAAAGCGGGGCCGACGACACGCACAAGTTCAAGTAAACACAGAGACACAATTAAAGCTGATCAACAATCAATAGTCACGCCGCTTGGCGGAAGGACACTTGGAAGCCATCAAAGACGCACGCGGGCGCGCTCCTCTCCGTCATTCGAGGTGATCGATCACCACTGATGCGGCTCGTTTTGAAGAACACTCGCAATGCGGCTAACACGCGTGTCCAGATGATTAAAGCTTAGGCATAAACGACGCTTGTCGTCGGCTACGTTCACACTGCGGCTCAAGTCCCACCTTGTTTTTTTTTTTTTTTTTTTTGGTCCCGGGCGTGACCCGGACCGTTCGCACTGCGCCAACCATCGGACGCCAGTCTGAGGTTTTCAAATGCGACCTGGAAAAAGGCTTTTCATGCGCCGCCCGAAATGTACGCGCCGCGTCCGCAGTGCCAACGCTCACCTGGCCCGTACGTCATGGAAAGCCAACCACGTGTTCCGCGCGGGCGGGGCATGAACGACGTGAATCGCTGGCGCTTGTCGTTTGAATTTCACGGAACATCACGTGGACATTTGTGGCCATCAATCACAAGCCCAAAATGTTTGGACCTCTTCCCGCCTCGCCCCTCTGGCCACGGGAGACGATGAAATACGGGACCGCATTTGAGCCACGTGACGAGCGTGGCGCAACGCGCACGTTCACGTTAGAAGTGGCCACCACATGAAAAAAAATGAGGCTTCATCTGTGAAGTGGGAATCACACCAAGCAGTGTGAACGGAGCCAATGTGACAAGCGCAAGTCATCGACACGCACACACACGCTTAAAGCTGATCAATCTGTCCGGGCTTTCCTTCATGTCAAACAAGCCGCTCCAATTGGAGGGGACTTTGCAATCAAAAAGCCTGCCACACAAGCAAAATATCAAAAGGAGCAAAAAGATGGCTGCTGGATCGATTGATTGGATTGATTGAGGGGGACCGGCAACCGGGTAAAGGCGACTTGTACGCAGCGAAAGCAAAGTCCAGCCCGGCGACGGCCGAGCGCTCCTCACGGCTTTCCGATGTCGACCGTGATCTTGGTGTAAAGCGCCAGCGCCTCCTTGGAGACCAGCTTGTAGGAGAGCGACTCGATGCCGTCCTTGTTCATCGTCTCCCTGGTGTGAGCGATGCGGTCGAACCTGCCGCCGCGCCAACAAACAAAAACACAAACGAACGGTCAGCGTTTGGGAGGCACAAGAGAGAGCGAGATAGAAAGGAGAGCGCGAGAAGCCGGCGAGGGAGAACAAAGCACAAAGATGCAGCGAGGGGGGTGGCGCAGCCGGGGGTCCTAGCGACCCACGTTCCCCTTTTAGGCGCGGGACAAGTCGGAAACTGTACAGCCGGCACTCCACTCGCCCCCGCAGCACTCCGCCGGGTTTTTCCTGACATGACTGCGGGGGGAAAGTTCCGGCCACATTCGCCGTCATCGACAGAGACAACCCCGGCTCGCCGGCACGTTCCCGGAGGACGTGGTTTGTCGCCGCAGGGGAGGAAGCCAGTCCGAGTCTCGGTGCGTCACGGGGAAGGAGGAGGAGCTTTCTGCCGACCAAAGGCGGCAATTCGTCCGGCGGATTGCGGGAGAAACGACGACACTGGACGCTTCAGGAAGTGAAATATTTTGCGAGCGACTCGGGAGAGCAAGCGGCTTGCTTGCGACAGGCGTGGCGAGGAAACTCTCGGCGGGGCCTTCTCGGAGAGGAGCGGCAAGCGGATCGTTGCCAACGTGCCGATGGAGGATCCTGGCCCAAGCTGCTCGCCGGCACGTCAAGCCTGCCTCCCAAAAGGCACGCACGTCCGTTCAACGGTCGACGTCGCGCTCGGAGCACTTGCGCAACGTGGCCCGCAGAGACCGCTTCTGCCTTCCATGTCTTGAGTTGTTTTTGGGGGAAGGGCCTCCAATAGGCGCAATGTTTCGGGCCTCTTTCCGATGGTCTCGTCCCCGGAAGGGAGACGAGACGCACAACGGGGCGTGCGTCCGCTAAGGCCTTTTGAGGAACACGCGGCGCAGTGTGAAACCTCGCCGGAGTGGCTGAGGTCTCGCCCGTGAGCCAAGCAGGCCTGCCCCTTGTGCTTCGAGCCCCTCCGATCGAGCGCTCCGGCGACCGTGCGGCCGGCCGACAACTCTTTCCCAAGGCGGTGGGGAAAAGCCCGAGTTTCGACCCAGACGATTTCTTTTGGGGGCTTTTTGCCCCCCCCCCCCGAGAGGTGGGACGCGTCCCCGGAAAAAGATCGCGCTTTGTCATGGGCACGGAGAGGGACGGAGCAGAGCCAAAGAGGAGGAGCGTCTTGCCGTACCGCTGAGGGTTGGGTTCGTTCTGTTTGTCTCTCTCGTGGCGTATCATGCGGCACTTGCCCACCTCGCCGCTGGGCCTGGAGATGCTCATGCCCTTGGACGCCAGCCTGCCAAAACAAGAGCGCACGCTACAAACTGCCCACGTCAACGGCAATCAAAGCACACATGTCAACGCGGCAAATGATACGGCGCCAGATCGGGGAGGAGGACGCCCGGGGGCCCGGCGGCGGGACCCGGCTCCGACTTTTGCTGCGGAAGACGACGCTTTGATCCCGAAGGGTGTCGATAGCCGTCACGCTCTCCGAACAAGCGCCGACTCCGATGTGCCGAGAAGAGACGCGCTCGACGGTGAGGAACAAAAAAAAAACCAACAACAAAACAAACCAGACTCCACTGACGGTGACAAGTCCAACGGCATAAAACAGCAAATGATTCTATCGCACCGGCTTGAGAAGAGAACCGGCTTCGTTTTCAACGTTTGATTGTTCAATTCCTTGACGATTTGCTGCTTTGCAAAACGCTTTGGTTTTCATCCACTAGAGAGCGCTAGTGCACCCTGATAAAGGAGGAAGTGACGCCGTTGCCGGGCCTTTGCAAATCGTGGGTGGCGCCCTGTGACTCCGGGAGCAAACCTTGCTTTGCTTTTTTTTTTTTTTCTTGCCGAAGAAAAGAGAATAAAGTGTAATTGCACATCCGCGACAGCAGTTGGCAGTGGCGCCCTCATTGCCAGATAGCGTGCGGGGAGTATTAGCTTGCTGGTGGAGGTGTTCTTTTAAAAATGTTTTTTTTTGCACGGAGCGGCCAACATGAAGTGCAGTCAACAAAGCCGCAGGAGACAAGATGATGACGATGATTCGTTTTCCAACAGGGATGAAAAGAAAGGCGGGCAGAGTAGGAAATAGCGGAGGCAAAAGTGACCCGAAAGCAAAGTCAAGGAAACGCGGAAGCGTACGTCGCGCTCGGCTTCACTGCGGCTACGGCCGAGCAAAGAGCGGCGCGCCGATTGTCGAAAAAAAGCACAAAGCCGAATAAATGGAGGCGCCGCTTCAAGACGAGACGCCTCCATCGCGCCGATAAGCCGCTGGAAAAGTTGCGCGCGGCCAAACGTGCTCGCCGTCGCCATCGATGCCGACTTCCTCATTTGGAGATTCCCAAAACGAAATCAAGCCTTTTATACATTGCGCTCCCCAAATGAATTGGAATTTGTTCTTTCTTGATTTGATGTTCGTTGTCAGAATGAAACGGTGCAACAAGCATTTGGTTTTCAGGCAAACTGATGCGCTTTACAGACTAAAAACGAGGGACACCAAGCTCTTCTTTGCTCGAAGCTGAACGGGATTTCTTTCATGTTAACAAGCAGCGGCGCACTTTTGAACATTTTAGAGACAATTGAGATTTCAAAGCTCGTCATTCAAGTTGGCGGCAGAGTGCGCGGGGGGGGGGGGG